>JAMXBB010000006.1:39985223-40152388 GCA_024138015.1 Lumnitzera littorea | reverse complement strand
GGGTGTGGGTACTGGGTCTGATTATATGAAAAAGATTCAATACACATTATGATACCAATTATATTTAGATATTTATTAATATGGGTTGTGAAATTTTACATAATTATCTATATATTTATATTCGATTGACATGTATTGATAATTACATATTATATGCATTTTCACATGATACATACTATTTATAAACTGTATCTTTTGATTATATTGTTTTAAGGAATGGCCAAGAAACAACATTGTTTTAACACATATCCTAGCCGGATAGTTTTGTAGTTTTATGAGTATGACTTTATTGACAAAAGATTATTCTAGAATTTAGGATTTTTCTACTATAATACTACTAATACAGCATTAGTATTAGTGTAACACTAGTTCTGTTATAACAGGTTAGTAAATTACATTTTTCCTTCTCTTTTCCCATTTAATCAATTACCATTTCCTTTTTATTTTTTCCCCTTTTCCCATATAATTAATATTCCTTTTTATATATTATTTCCTTTCTTATTTAATTAATTACTAATACCTTCCCTTCTTTTTATATTTTCCCTCTCCCCTTTTACAATTAAATGTAAATATCTTTATTGTTACAATATCTCTCTCCGTGTTTACAATCAAATATTCATATCTCTATTTTTACAATACGTCTTCTCCTTTTTACAATTATTTATTAATATTTATTTTTTTTACCTCCCTTCATTGAAAATATTTTCTTATCACTTAAATTCTTATTCATTCTATATTAAAGTATCGTTTATATAATTTTTCCTTATTTCTCGTTTACATTATTATTATGAAATTCATATAATGTAGAAATAATTGAATGTTTCATACATTTTCTATAAGAAAAGGATAAGTTGTTGTGATTTACACTATTTTGTATGTTACTTTTATAATTATTAGAAAATATTGAAACTATACACAATTCATATAATTCGGAAAATTTTACATGCAATTCATATAAATGAAACCCGTACATAACATTTTCTATAAACTATATTATGATTAATGAAAAATACTAAATCTATACATAATTCATATAATTCAGTAATTTGCACATACAATTCAAATAAATGTAATCTTGACATAACATTATTTATAAACTATATTATGATTAACGGAAAATACTAAATCTATACATAATTCATATAACTCGATAATTTGCATGTACAATTCATATGGATTTATCCCATATATACTACTATCTATAAACTATATTATATATATATATATATATATATTGTTCATACAATTACATTTGTGATCCATTGAAATTAAAAGATACTTACCATATAATTTGGATATAATTATAATGCGTAGATATAATTCATATAATGGTAATCCATATATATATATATATATATATTATTGTTAAAATAAAATAATATGTTTATTATTGATTTGTAATGTGCACACAGTACATGTTTATAATTCATATATAAACCATACATATAATATACATATAGTTTGTATATATTATTGCTAGTACTCTATACTTCATTATATATCATTATAATAAGATCATTTATCAGTGCTTTCTAAATAAAGCTAATACAATATATATAATTTTGTGTTAAAAAATTGTGTGCTATAATATTAGCATTTGTACATAATGTTAAAATTTTATAATGATATAAGCGTAAATTTTATAGTAACATGTACGTTAAATTTAAATACGATATATAAATTATTTTTTAGTGTAACTGTCAACGGTTTAGTATTACTATCCATAACTTGACTTACCATCAACTAGAGAGAACCTACCATCTTCGGTCATCTTTTACTGCAAAGGAGTTAGGCCTTACTGGAATAGAGAGCATAACTATCAACAGTTTTATGTTACTGTCAATAGTTTTACTTATCATCAACAAAGAACATCTACCATGTTCGGTGATCTTTTACTACAAAGGAGTTGGGTGTTATTGGAATGGTGTGCATCATTGTAGACAATTTTTTAAATATCAAAACGTTCCATATTCCAATATTTTGATAGTAAAGTCCACTCCCATCATTAGTAAACACATAATTCTCTACACTAAAACCTTAAGTGTACCTTCAATACCTAGAAAGAATAGAAATAATAATTCCTGCAATCTCAATATGGATTTTAGTATGCATGCATTTGATTTGGGTTATGACAATGAAGACGGATACAATGTTCATAACCAAAATATCGAAATCAATGCTGCATATGATGAAATGCATGATATTCCGATATTAGGTGATGATGGAAGTGATGATTCTTCTCAACATAGCAATGTGATTACCATTGACGATTTGTCATTCTATACAGGTTTGCATTTGATTAAACTTTTAGTGGGTAGAAAGTTTGCATCTTTTTTCAATAATAGGGGATTTCTATAATAGGCACACTGCTATAAACGGGTTTAGCACTCATTTGCGTGATGCAAAAAGAATGACCAAAAGTAGGTAAGATTGTGTCTATGGCTATGTTACAGGGAAGGTTTTAGGGGTCAATAATATCTTGATAGGACCAACCGAGTTAAAATGGAAAGGACGTTGAGTAGAATTGGTTATCTAGCTATGTTTAAAGTAAAACTCGTAGACAATGATGAACTTTGGGAGGTATTAGATGTAAATACTAAGCACAATCACGAGCTTGTGCCACCATTGCAAAATTGCTTCTAAAATTCTAATAGGTCTGTATCGGATGCTGATCAAGTTCAAATCAAGAGCATGTTAAATTCTGTTATCTCGCGATATAACATAATGAAATATATAGTTCATTAAGTAGGTGGATACAAAAAAGTTGGGTTTTGCAAAAAAAAAAAAAAAAAACTATACAACTATATCGATAAGTAGAAGCGGGTAAATACCTCTAATGGTGATGTTGAGGCAACCCTAGAATTCTTAGCAAACCAAAAGGAAGCTAATCCCGAGTCATTTTATGAGTACATCGTGACTGAAGAAGAAGTGCTTAGAGTAAAATGTTTTGGTCATGTTTGACATGTCAACTTGTTTATGCATGTTTTAGAGATGTCATTGCTTTTTATTTCACATATTGATGAACAAGTATCTGATGTCATTGGTCATATTGGTCAATGTTAACCATCACCATCAAATTACAATTTTGGCAGTGTATTATTAGATGATGAGACAGAAGAGGCTTATAGTTGATTGCTTGAGGTGTTTATGCGTGCAATGAAAGTTAAAAGGCATACTTCACTTATCACATATGAGGATAGGGCAATGCTGGTAGCCATCATTTCTATTTGTCCTTAAGCACAACATTACCTTTGTCCATGGCATCTTGAGAGGAATGCAATTTCCCATAATCATAGTAATGGGTTCCTACGAGATCTCAAGAGATGTATGTTTGATATAGAATCTATTGATGAGTTTGAAGCTACTTGGGTAGAATCCTAGAAAGGCATGTACTTGAAGGCAATGAATGGATAGAGGAGTTGTACAAAAAGTGATCCTCTTAGGCACATGCATATTTGAGGGGACATTTCTAAGCTTTTATGTAAAGTATATAGAGATGTGAAGGAATCCAGTCATTTATAAAGGGAAACTATTCTATTTCTAAGAGGTATTAGATGTACTAAGTAACACTTTAAGAGGGTGTTAACTAATTTGAGACATATAGAACTAAAGGCCGATTATGATAGCCGCATACACAAAACCAATTATGCGTACCATGCTCAAGAGTTTTGAAAACCATACGGCCTCCATATATACAAAGGCATCCTTTGGAAGTGTAAGGTCAAAGATTGAGTAAGAAGTCTTATGGATTCCATACCTTCACAATGATAGTCAACATGGGGTGACTATCTACACTCTATGCTACTATGAGCACTTATCTAGACTCGTAAGGAAGACATTCAAAAATTTAGACCAATCTATTAATTGCGAATGTCTATATTATGAGACTTCTGGATTTTCTTGTAGTTGTGCCTTTCGTGTAGCTAAATTAGAGTTTCTGAATAATATACCTTAGAATGTTGTATCGTCAAGGTAAACTAAATTGGCAAAGAGCATTCGTAGAGGTGATGGGGTTATGTAAGGCACTAGAAATGCTATCAAGACAAAAACAAGTTTGATATGGTGCACTATCAGTTGTTAGTCGAGCTATCTATCATATAGGGTCAAAATTGGAGATAGCCTTTTCTCAGGTAATGAAGGAGATTGTACACTTGACTCATGAGATGCAAGAAGTTTTGGATGATGCAAATGCCACTCTAACACCCAACGATACGATTGGTAGTAAGACTCTTTCATCTTTTGCCCTATTATATTTGTAGTTTTTTGCTATAGCTGATTTCACTATGTTATACAGGTAAGATTTAGGATCCAAAAGTCGTTTCAGAAAAGGATCTTCTAGCTAGCAATCAAAGCGACCAAGAAACAAGTTTGATGTGGCTTTTGCAAGCAAAAAGGACATAATTGTCTTCATTGCCCAAGAAATCTTAAGAATGTTGGTCAAAACAATAGTACATGTGTAAATCCTACAATAAATTGGGATAATCCATCTAAAGGTAACATTGTAGGATGCTCTGGATCACACACCTCATTTTAAAAGAGCCAACCATCGTCAGTTTTCAAACAAAACACAAACAACAATGATCCATAGGACAATAGCATGTCTTTTGACTTTAAGTGAACATTAAATGATTACATATGGATTTGAAAGGATGCTTTGAGAAATTGTAATCCAATTTTACTATATAAATAATCATTCTTATAGTGCAAATACATTTGTATACCCCTTACAACATTCTCTTACTTTTGAATAACATAGTTCTATCTTATTGTATATTTCAATTGTGGTACAGTCAGCTTCTGCATGAACAAGTGGAGAGGTGAATTGTTGTAACAAATTATCAACAATATACCGTATTCCTATAGACACCTGTAATAAAGCTATTGATAATTTTTTACAACGTTAGGGGTACCGTCGACATTTGCAACAAATATATACTGCAGTGGACCTTATTTTACTTTAAGAATGAATTTTGCAGCCACTTCACCATGATTAAACCCTATTCCTATCGACAGTCATACATATGCACCAACTACTATCGATAGTTCCAAATATATACTCTAATCAACTTCATTTTTACTTTAAAGGATTAAAATTTATACTAATGGGTAATTGCTTTACTATGATGTAAACTAAATTGTTAACAATTATGCTTTTACTGTCAATAGATATGGATTTTATTGTAATTCACACTTTTATACTATAAAGGAGTATGTTTTATTGTAAGGGAGTATTGTTTTACCATAATGGAGCAAAGATTGTCGACAACAATAGGCTAACTATCGATAGTAGCATCGATAGATGGTGAGGAAAAAAAAAAAGGAGAAACCATAAGTATATAAGCAAGGGAAGGAGGGCGAATATCATCATTCATTATGCTATGCATTACAACTAAGAAGAATAAGCAAGGGAGGGAGGGCAAATCGTCATCGAATGGGCAACCCAGTGAACTCTATGGTCAAGATTTTCACCTTAAGGCCTACTACTTAAGATATGAAGAATTTTTTGCTGAACATAATCTAGATTATGATCGAAAGTTCGATATAGCTTTTGTGCAAGAAATTTGTGGTGGGTTTTACCAAAATTTGAAAAATAATGGTATTATTCAACTGCTTAAGATGATGAATTAGGATGTTTATCCACGTTTAGTCCAACTTTTTTTATTCAAACATCACACCAATTAATGTAATGACTGATTTATGGACCCTGACACTATCGCTACAAAATTGCAAACATTTGTGAATGGAATTCGTACTTCTATCAACCCTCGATTTTTTTAGGACATTATGGCACTTGAGTTTAGAGGGTTGAAAATACCTTCCAAACAATGTTGTGATGGTAGCAATATTTGTCAAGTGTTATATAGTGACCTAAAGAGATTGAACAATGATAATTGGTCAAGGATAATGCAGGTTATGGGGACAAAGCATTTGACTACCCCTCATAAGATTCTTCATTTTATGATATTATACCATGTGAATAGCCATTTCAAGGATTATGCCATTATGTATGTAGAGGATATATGGTTGATGGGAGAAATCCTAAGTAGCTAAAAGATTGATTTAAGGTACCCAACAATTTACAAGATCAAGAAGGTCTTATCAAGTAGGCAAACAAGATTGCCTTATGCAAGAGTCATTTCATATTTTCTAAGGAAATAAGGACTTATCCCTGATGGTGAGCCTAATGCTGTAAAAAGCCAAGAGAGAATTGACAAGTCAACTCTTGTGAGGGGCTATTACTAAGAAGGCTAAGAAGGTGAATGGGTTTTTACCCAAAAACCTATGGACAATGCACAATTGTCAAATGATGAAGAGGATGAGGATGAGGATGAGGAGAGTAACCATAACCATTTAGAGGAACAAGTGGACAGCCTTAAGACATCTATTAGAGACATTCAAGGAGAAGTTCACCAAGTTAAGGAAACACAAGATAGAGGGTTTGTTGGCTTATATCAACACTTTGAGCTTGCTTGGCCACCACAACCATCATCATCCAATCCACTAACTCAGCAGGATAATCAGGAGTGATCATAGTTGTACATGAAGGTATAATCTTCAGTATTAGCAGTTGCAATCTTATTTATGTGTACTATTGGCCTTACATTGTTTTTATCATTTTGCAAGGTTGAACATGTTGTCATTGGATGAATTGAATTGACTAAAACGAGGACTATTGGATACATTTTTTATAGAAATGACGACTATATGTTTTTTACTAGACAATGAAGGACGTTTTCCATTTTGTGTCTAGGACTAATACCTAATGTAGTTGTTAGGATTGGAAATGTATTTTCTCTAGTAAGGATTTATATGGTTTGTAAGGTTCAGATATCTTTCTCAATCAAGTTGTTTTACTGATCAAAGAAATTGATAATTGTCAATTATATATCTTGGAATGTATAATGAAAGTTAAGCATTGAAAGATGCTTTCAAAGAATGTTTGCATTGGAATGAGCTTCCAATGCTATTTTTTATTTGAAGATGTAATGAGCATTATGTAGTCAAAGTGATTGCATTTGTTCCATCTCCAAGTTGAATGGTCTATGTGATTTTGCTAACATACTATGTTCATGTTAAGATATCTATAAGAGTTCTAATAGCTTAATTTATTTCTTTTTTTTGGAATATTAGAAAACTACAACACTGTATGTATGTGTGTATTGATTGTGTTAATTATGTATATGTAATTGAGACAATTTTGAACTACCGTAGTGCTTACCTCTCAATCAACTGCATAAGTAATAAGAATACAATGTTCTTTAGGACAACAATTTCCTCAAACAACAATAGTACATGTGTAGATCCTTACCATTAAAAGATGCTTTCAAAGAATGGCTACATTTGTTATATTACTGAAATTGCAATGACCTATTGACGGTCTCTTAAACACTATTAACAGTATCATGTGCTAAAAAACAAATTTAAAATTAAACTATCGACATTTTACAAATAATGTCAACAGCAAGGCAATTTAACCGCTTAATAGATATGATCACTCAACAGTTATTACTAACTGTCTATAGTTTTATGGCCTTAGAAATTAATATAATTAACAAAACTATCAATAATTCACTAGTATAGTTGACATATACTTGTTTATTTTCCACTAAACACTGAATAAATACCCCAAATGAATGTTAGAGTGCTACTACAATGATCTATCAACAGTTAGCTAAACATTGTTGACAATGTTATGGCCTCAAAAATTAATTTAATTCATTAAACCGTCAATAGTTATATGAGCACTATCATGTTATGGCCTTGGAAGTTAATGTAGTTCTCTAAACTATCAACAATTTTTGCATGGTGTAATCACCTTCTTTATAGTAAGGTCATTACTTGAGCATAGTAAAATATGATTCCTTTAAGGTTAAATAGACTTAAGCTTCCTTTATAGTAAAAAAAAACTTCCTTTACAGTAAAGGGGGTTTCCTTTACGATAAATCTAGTATTTTAGAACAGTAGAATAGGGTTCTTATACGATAAAATAAACTTCTCTTACAGTAAAGCTAGTATTTTAGCATAATAAAATGAAGTTCTTTTTTAGTAAAAGAAGCTTCCATTACAGTACAGTAGGCTTCCTTCTTGTTAAATATAGTAATTTAGCATAATAAAATGGGGTTCCTTTACAATAAAACTATTATTTTAGCACAATAAAATGAGATTCCTTTACAGTAAAAGGAGCATCTTTTATAATAAAATGGGGTAACAATAAAATGGGATTCCTTTATAATAAAAGAGGCTTCATTTACAATAAAGTAAGCTTCCTTTACGCTAAAGCTAATATTTTAGCATAATAAAATAAGGTTCTTTTACAGTAAAATAAGTTTCATTTATGGTAAAGCTATTTATTTTAGTACAATGAAACGGGGTTCATTTATGGTAAAGAGGGCTTTCTTTAGCTAAAGCTAGTATTTGAGTATAGTAAAACGAGGTTCATTTATGATAAAATAAGCTTCCTTTATAGTAAAGTAGGCTTCCTTCACGATAAATCTAGTAATTTAGCACGGTAAAATAGGATTCATTTATAGTAAAAGAAGCTTCATTTATAGTAAAGTAGGCTTCCTTTATGGTAAAACTATTATTTCCGCATAATAAAATAGGGTTCATTTACAGTAAAAGAAGCTTCCTTTACAATAAAGTTTGCTTCCTTCACTATAAATTTAATTATTTAGTAGTAAAATGGAGTTTCTTTATGATAAAATAAGCTTCATTTGCTATAAAGTGAGCTTCCTTTACGGTAAAACTATTATTTTAACATAGTAAAATGAGATTATTTACAGTAAATGAAGCTTCCTTCACAGTAAAGTTAGCTTCCTTCACAGTAAAGCTATTATTTGAGTATAGTAAAATATGGAAAATAAGCTTCCTTTACAATAAAGATGAGTTTCGTTTACTATTATTTACACATCTATCGACAATAATTACACATAGTCAATAGTCTTTAGCCCTCGACAATTATAATTCAATAGAAAACTGTCAACAATTTTATCTATGTTGTCAACAAGTATCCCTCTTAGTAAAATGGGTTTGTTTTATAGTTAAAGAAGTTTCCTTTACAATAAAAATGAGGTTTGTGTATAGTAATTTTGTCTATCTGTTGACAGTAATAATGGTACAATTGACAATATTTGACCTTATGAAATATTGTAATACTGTTCATTGTCAACAGCTTGCTTATTACTGTCGACAATTTAGTACAGCAATGGCACAACTACAATGTTCATTTGAAAACAGTAAATTCAGAACATAACAAATTGAGAATACAATAAAATGAAAATACAGTAAATTATGTAATTTTAGCATATAACAGTGCTATTCCTTTGTAGAAAATTTTGCTTCCTTTACAGTAATATTCACTTATATATACATTAAAATTGAGTGAGTCTATACATGTTAAAGGTAAGAATACAATTTACAAGATTTATAACAAAAAAAAAAGGATAGGAAATAACAATTGTCTACACATGCTATCTTCATAAAGCACTTTTGAGTTTGTATTAAGTCTTGATGTTTCTTGTGCTCTTATAGTGATTACACGTATTTTGGATTGTTTCACCCCTCTTTGTATTTGATTCAAAAATCACAAGCTCCAACAAAATGTCTAATCAATCCTTGAAGGTCATAATCTGCAAAACGATACAAGCACATTAAGTAAGAGAAGATCAGAGACAATGTCAAGATTTAAGTGAAAATTAAAAGACAAAAAAATACTAAAAGTCATATATTTTCTTTAATCTCAACTATCCAACCTTCAATTTCAAACATTTGAGAATGTATATACCATAGTTGGAATTGTAATAGACGAAACATGTTACTGGCATTGAAACACTTGATTATATTGCATGAATAAGTGCATAACAAATAAGAGAATTATCCATCACCCATAGTCATTTGTTATGGCACTTTATCATTCATTTTAATTGGACAACTGGAAATGACTTTGTCAATATGATGGGAATCCTTGTCCTTAAATTCTTCTAGTTGGAATACATCATCCACAATTCTAACTTGCCAAATTGTCACCACCAAAAAGTTATATTTAGATTTCAACTACGATACTCATGCAATATGCCTAAGAGCGGATAGTATAACAATATACCACTTGCTTCACTTTACTAGTTGCTTCATTAGTTAGTGATTTGTGCATGCTATCATATACCATGATGGTCTCGCGAGTCATTTGTAGCTCAATCAAATACCAATGTTCCTTTAATGGATTCATCAGTATTCTACATTAAACAATGGGCTCAACATTTACATTCCAACAAATGTCATATGGAACAGTAAAGTTCGATAAAGTATGTACCCTTTCACATCAGTTCGATTTTCCTTAAAAGACTTTGCTAATATGTAAGATGCTACGAAAGTTGATCGAATCAGTCTTTCCCAAGAAGACATATGCCTAATTCTAATGTTAAAAAGTCAATTTATTAGGAAAAGTTCAATGACATAGCAATCACATATCGAAGTAGTAAGTTATTACTGAAAAAGTGTAGAGGGAAAAAACCGTGTCTTCACTTCCTCCTGAATGGACCTAAATTCTAATCATCATGTTGATCACCCCATTACACAACCACCTAAGTGGTCTTAGTGTGTATAGATCCTTGTGCAATATAATGACATGATGATCGAATTACATCAATGTTTCAATGCACATGGTATAAACTTATGTTACATCATGTCAATCTCACAAGAAGCTTCAAACTATATAAGTTATAGTTGGTGATCTTACTCTGATTCCTAGTTCATATAAAAAACAAAATTAATTATGCACATCTCATCGTAGGGCATGGAAATCCAAGAACCTTCATCATTCTTCTTTATATGCTCCCTAATGTAATGATTTACATGTAAAAGAATTAGTAAATTTTGAAAATGTATCACATTAGAGAAATAGAGAGAGAGTGAATGATGCGTATCACAAGCAGCAGATCTCAAAAGAAAGATGATGGAATCTAAGTTTAAGTAAGAATAGGAAATAAAGAGTGAGAACAGGGGGTTTTGAGTATGAATGTGTATGAATATCACACACCAAGACACAAACATAATCAGGGGTTTAAGCTCAAAATAAGATCCGATACAATTCACGAACACTAGATGTTACTCGGGATTTAAATGAGAGTTAGATGCAACTCACTAATCGGCTCAAATGAGGGTTCACCACAATCTTAGGGTCAAGATTGATAAGAACACAAGAAAGATTAAAGAGTTACTTAGTACTCAATAATATGATAAATGTAAGCTCTAATACAGCCTTACTTAAAAGAGAAAAGTTTCACTATAAAATATGATTGTCTTTGTTCGTACATTTCCATCTGATATGTTATTACAAAAGTTTCTATTTATAGTAAGTCCTAAACCTTAGTGGCAAAATTGTAAATAATGTATAAGGTCTTAAACCTTAAAGAATTGAGCCCATAAATAAAATAAAGAAAACATATACAAGAATACAAAATTGTTCTTTTAATAGAAGTCAGCATGTTGTCACTTAGCCTGTCTTGGAAGGAGCAGGATCTAAACTAGGCAGGGTCGGTAGTTGGATGTCCGGGTCTAAGGAGGAGTCTTTACAATCTCACATAGCTTGGCCAAGACACTAGGAAGGTTAGCCTATAATTGCTAAGTGTTAAAGTTAACCGGCACTAGTCTCTTCATGCCGTACCGAGTGGTTCTTTAGTTTCGAGTGCTCGGCCATGTAGTTTCTCAGTTTCTCGACAGACAACAGACTTAATGTTGATTGGTTCCTTTTCTTCCCTTCAGTCTCAGAAAAAGTTGTTCAGCCTCAACCTTGAACAATTTGGCCTCGAGTTAAAACAGGTCAACTTCAGCTTCTAGCAGGTCGGGTTCAGCTTAGAGATAATCGTAGGTTGATTTCTATCAGAGAAAAAAAAATGAAGACCATATATAAAATAATAAGTTGTGCTTACTGTGGTATTGGTTTTTTCTTCTTATCCATCATTATCGTATTTAAGTAAGGAGACACTTGATATCAAGAAAGCCTCCTCTCTTCCCTCATATCTATAAGCTATGCAATGAAGTGAGTATGACTAAGACTTTTTGATGAGATGACCATGATATCTTTCCACTAGCTATATACAACACTATATTTGGCTTCAACCTAAAGCTAGAAAAAAGGTAAGTAAATTAATTACAACACTTGAAAAGCAAACATTCAAGCCAAAATAATTTTTGGATAATTTAAGTAATAGAAACATAAAATGATGCATAAATGGTTGTCTATGGTTATTTAGGATCATTCTCGTTGCAATTAGATGATATCTCTTAGAAAGGCTCAATATTCATGCATCCATCATCATTCAAGTTTAAGTCTTGGGGAGAAGGGGAATCTTTACATAAGTCCTCATTCTTCTCTTCCACATTGGTTGGACCTTTGGATGCCTTCTTGGATGGAAAAACAATATCCATCAATTCTGTCAACTGACTCTACATGGATGCTAAAAATGGGGTATCTCCCCTTATAATCTTCTAAACTTCTTTCCATTCTTTTTCTTGTTTCAATATAATATCTAGCTTCTCTTCCAATACCATATCAATCAATGAAGTATATAACTTAGATTGACAACTATAATAGGAAAGGAAAAGTGTGACCTCTTTCTTCAGATAATACTTTTGGTGGATTCCACATAACCACCTATTAAATAAAATGAAGATTAACATGGTACGAATGACCCTAAAGCAATTCACAATTAAAGCCTAATAATAAAACTTGAATAGCTTACCATTTCTCTTGAGATTTTATTAAACTTTTGTACAACTTTCCTCACTCTTTCTTCGGTCCATGTCTTCAACCATAGTGTGTCTCGCATTAAGCTATCAACCACTACAAAGCCTAACAAACACTTGTTAATAAAATATAGTTAAAGAGAACACAACATGGAAAATTATAATCAATCAAATACATAACGTGGGTAAGATAATATATCCAATAACTATATTACTAATGAATCATATACTATTAAACATCAGTAAAGGTTTTAAGGATTGAAGAACGTACCATGAGGAATAAAATGCAACCCCACATATAACTCCGATCACTCATCTTATACTTTAGAATACCATCTTACATTCTTTACAAAACATACTTTGCCCACTTAAATTGTAGTAGCTTACTCACATCTGTCACCACTACCAAATATTACCTCACAACCATCACACCAAATAGAGGGGCAAGTAATTTGCCAAGTACCCATATTATGAACAACTACTTAAACTTGTCATCAGCAACCTCTACTTTTTTCAAACTTTCCTCAATGACAATTAACTTCACATCTTCCTTAAACCCCAAGCTACTCCTCACACTGGCCAATACCACATTTATAGCATCTAGAGGTACATCTTCTCCTTTATTACTTAGGCCAAGAATATCTTCTACATCATGAGGAGTAATAGGTAAACTTATCCCATTTATGTCCAGAACATAACTCTCTAGATCAAAGTTCTCGATCAACCATAAATACAAATTCCTATCCATTTTACTGCGGTTTAATTGCATAAGGCTACCAAGCTCTACCTCATTCACTACATCTTTTTTTGCATCACTAAAAGACAAAAGGACATCAACAACATGTTTAGGTTAACATCTCTTCTCATACTGTAAAAAATAAACAATCTAAATTAAGTATTAAAAAGATAACAAAATCCTAAGTTTATAGTTTTCAATACCTATCCAATCTTACTAGCCTCATAGCACCCTTAGATTTTGCCTTTTGCCTCTTACACTCTTTGGAGCTATTTATCTGCATTTGTCCGCTTTCCCTCTTTGCTTCAAGAGGAAGACCATGCTACTTTTTAACTCTCATCACAAGCGTCTAAAAAAAAATATATCATCATATAAAAGTTACCAAAAACTATCTTAAGTTATCTAACATATATAAAATAGAATCTCACCAACCTTCCCCTTATCTAGCTAATCATCTACCTTTAGGTTCTTACTCTCATCCTGCTTATCTAAGGATAAACTAAGAAAAAAAAAAACCTTTACATTCTAATAATAATACAAATATAAACAAAACAATTAAAAACAAAAAAGAAGGACATCTCAAGTTATGTAAGTAATACATGTACAATGTCATTAGGTGCTTCATCTTTCTTCCTCCAAAAAATTTAGAAACTTGTAGCATATAACAATACAATCACTAAAAGCAAGTATTAATAGAATTATAGAAAGTAAACAATCAAGTGTAATAAGAGACTATCGACAAGTAACATAAATTGTCGACAGAAATTGCCTAATTAGTTAACGATACAAACAACACCGTCAACAGTGCATCTATGATATGATGTACTGTCAATAGTCCATTGCCACTGTCAATAGTGCTACTTAAACATACAAGCCCCTTCTAAGTTCTTGTCAACAGTGATATTGAACTATCAATTGGAAATCAAATGCTGTAATTTGCCTCCTCTATGAACTGTCAATAAAGACTTAGGACTATTAACAGTTTAGCCTGATAGCAGTAACTCCACCACAAATTTAAAAAACCCTTATTTGCTTAACTAAAAGTGGTGTTGTTCGTGGGACCTAATGTAACCCTAAACATAAAAACCTAATAATACAACAAGAAAACACAAGAAACTTAACACCTACTATCAACAATTGAGTCAAAACGCAAATACCCTAAGCCTCAATAAAAAGAATGAATCTTCATGAAATAAGTAGGAAAAAATTGTGAGAAAACATAGCCAGATGAATTCTTCAACGATTATGTTATTCAAGAATGCAAAAATCCTCTATACTATGATTGTTTTTACCATTATAGATTTCTTTCTTAGTTTAAGAGAGTGAAAGTGTGGTTGTGTTTTTATGTTTTGGAATTTCTTATATTATTTAGTTCGTTAATTTAGTATTATTTTATATTATTTATTAATTATTTTTTTTATTTACAAAACCCATTAACCTATTGTTTAGATTACAACTTATGCTATTTTAATAAAACCAACATTATAGATTTATTTTACTGGCGTTAATAGCATTATCATAACACTTGGTAGCATTATCATAACGCTAATCCCTAATATTGTATGGTTATAAATTTATCTTCAGTTTTCTCTCTATTTTGCATGAAAAGATTTGATTCTATTTCCTATTTTCTTTTTTCTTTTTTTTTACTCCTACCAATAGCATTACGAGTTAAACATGAGGGAGGGATATGAATTGATCCATCCTATTAGAAGACTAGTGTTTATGCCTATTTAAAAATGAAGAAAATAAAATGCAAATGAAATTCTTGATTTAGGCTTGTATTCCAGATATACTAAAATTAAATTTTATCTATAAATATATAGACCCAAATAAAAATATAAAATTACAATTGCTTTTCAGACTCAACTTATCTGAATAACACCTAAGTCCTATTATTAAAAAGCATGTTAAAATATTATTTAAGTAATATAAAGTCTCAAAAATAAATGAATCGTTATATATGATTTAGTGACTATTTAAGTGGGGGGGGGGAAGACAAAAACTATTTCTCTTTCTCTCCCTTTGTAATATGTCAAGAAATTTTTTTTCAAAACTAAAGGTATTTTAGGCTTCTAAAACCCTACCCTTCATTTTCAACTACCCATTCACTAAACCCCCTCTCTTAAGCCAAAAACCCTACCAAAACCCTCTTAGCCTACTTATTTGCTCTCTATTTTTGTCTATCAAGACCTATAGGAGACTTAGTAAGATTGTTTAAAAATTGTATATTATATTTATACCTATGATACGAAAACCACCTTACAAATCAAAGATTACAAGACTCTAAATAATTAATCACTAAAGTTTCCAATTATAATTAATTGACCTACTATAAAATATAAATAATTATGGATATCCAATATTCCATACTCCTATAGAACTATAGAGAATCAGTATCCCTTACCAAACTATAAGACAAGGTAAATCAACTTTGTAATTTACAAGAAATACTAAATTATATAAATACTCAATATATATAAATATTTTCTATAAAAGATGCTTTTATACCAACTACACACTTATCTATTGACTCTATCATTATTAAACTTATCTCCAATTTACACTCAGCACTTAAAATTTGTCACAGTCCTAGCTTAAATAAACTTGCAAAAGAAATTATAAAGGAATTACACATCTACACTTCAATTATCCCCTATACTTATCTACACGAAGCACCTTACCTTAGCCATATGAGGCTACCTGAGGGCACCGTCCCTCTAGACGATACTCGATTATTACCTTAATTGAGAAAGAAATACTAATGCAAATAAGTAGACCCCAACTAGGGCCATCTACCATCTAAGACTGCTTAAGCACAACTAAACGAGTCCTCTCACTATCAACATATATTCAAGGCCCTACGGGCACAATAAAGTGAGTCTTCTTACCATCAATTAGAGATCCCATATTAACTTTGCCTTAATGATAAAAATATCATTTACGAGCACTACGAGCCCTTATAAAAATCGTACAAAAATATGTTTAAGTTTGGAAAAATGTTTTCTAAAAATACTTCTCTAAAAATTTTGTAAAGCTAATACTCTCCATCAATATATTAGTCGTGTCATATACATGTGACAAATATAACCGGTTATTTTGGTTAGATATTTATATTTACCGATTTAAGAGGTTAATCATACAAATGATAGCACACAAATAAAACAGTCATTCAAACATATGAGTAATAACAACCAGCAAAACATCATATAAATAACACGCACAAATAAATAGCGAATCATTAGAACTTCCTCACCTAGATTATTGCTTATTCTCCAAACCTTTGAAGGTTTTTGTACTTAACAAATGAGTACTTAAAAGATAATAGGACTTATAAGTATTCTAAAAAGCTAAGTTCCTTAGTTAACTATATGCTTATTGCAATTTGCCAATTTTTCTACTATGATCTAAGTATGATATAAACATGCTTTAAGTTATTTATTATGATGATTTGGAAATATTATTTTATTGTCTAAGTAATAATATATAATTTAGTAAATATTATACAAGTTTGGATCTTTTTGCTTTTCATAAGTTTTATAGTAGCATATTGTTATATTATAATTTAATTATGAGTCCTATGTATAATAGGATAAGTTAGATAAAGTAATAGAGTTAAGTAAAAATAGTAAAATCGTATACTTACATAACTAAAAACTTTAACTCAATTATTTTGTAGTATTATTTTAAAATTAAATTGTACATGTATGTGTACTCATATTCAATTTGTTTCTATATTTACATGATTCTATCTTATTGTTTTCAATATTATTATTATTATTATCATCATTATCAAAATCTTCCTCATTATTAGTTATCATTATCATTAATGTTTTTTATCAACACATATATTGCTATTACATATAAAAACATTTCTTCTTTGGAATATTTTGACTTTTAAATATACGTATATATATTTAACATTTTATCATTTGAAAGAACTTTTTGTCTTGCAATTATATTTTATTTATGTTTTATAATATGTGTCTATCGGTTTCCTTTCATAGGAAATTATATACACATTCTTGTAAATAATTACGTTTAGTTATTATTTTTATTTAATTGAAGTTTTATCCTAATTATTTATTTGTAAAATCTTATCATTTAAATAATGTAATCAATTTACTTATATCCCTCGGTTTTCTCTAAATCCTGAATCATATATAGCTTTTTCGTTCAAACTCAATTATTTATAAACTTATAGTAGATTTTTATTATTTTTAAATATATGTTCACGTACTAAGGTCTATTTTGAATGTTAAAACTTGTATTTTCCAAAATAAGCTTAAATTGTTATAAATTTAATTATTTTGACTCATATATTTTTATTTATAAATTTTTTAGTTTTCTTTATTATTTTGTGACTTAATTAATTTTTAAATTTTATACTTTTATGATTTCTTTTTTTTAGCTGTAATTTATGTAGACTTCATTATGTTCCTATTTTAAGCTTGATTTGCTGTTTATTGATATTTTGTTATTATTATGAATTCACTTATTTAATTTTACTATTGTTATTCTTTAACTATTTTGAAGTTCTCGATTTAGTTATTTAATTGGAATCAAATTGTTGACGTAGTATTATTTTAGTAGTCCACATGACACTTTGTTAAATTTGATTGATTTTTATATTTCTTAAATTTTATATTATTATTAGGTGTATTTATATATTATTATACTTAATTAATTAATAGATTATGGCCCTTGATTATATATTATGCGTTTCGTTCCATTATATATGTATGTATATTTTATTCTATTACATTAAATAAGTATATATTGTATATGTATAATCATATATAAGTACTTATGTGTTTATGTCCATACATATAATCTTAAACTATTTTATTATATTTGCTTATATTTAGTATTTTATTATATACACTCATACATATACGTTTGTACGTATGTATTCTTATTTATATTATCATACTTAATATACTATTAGGTACACTTATACTTTGTATAGTAGTATATGTACTTTTATGTATATACATGTTTACATACGTATATCTATACATGCAAGCATACATATATTGCATATTTATACATGTACCATACTTTTATTGTACGTATTTATGTACATGTACATGTATTTATGCCTAATTTTATACTTACTCTTATACACATATATTTATATGTATTTTTATATTTTCTTTATGTATTCTTAAGGATCTTTCAATATATATAATATCTATACATACTCATATTTTCAATTTTACGCCTACACACATACATACATATATATATTAAGTATTATATATATATATATATATATATGTGTGTGTGTGTGTTTATGTTCATGTTAAACTATATATATATATATATATATATAATCTTATACATATGTATGTAAATCGAATACATGTATTTATATATATAAATATTTATACATCTAGCTATAGTAATAACATATATATATATATATTCATCTATCTATACATATAATAGTACATATATATAACAAAGTCTTCAAAAGAAATGAATTACACATATAAAGTTAACATATTTGCATATAACCTCTAAATCCTTACACTAAAATATATACTAACTATATCAGAAATATGATAGAACAAAATATATCAAGAAAGTGCAGAAAACCTATTTCACATACAAGATTACTATTAATATTATGTAAAGTAACTATAATTACTTACCTTAATATGTAGTTTAGTGAATAATTCTTCTCTTAGTCTCTCCTTTTAAGTTTTGATGGTTAGGTAGTTAGGCATTATATTTGGAAGTTGAGAAAGTGAATAAGAAAACGGAAGAAAATGAAGGAAGAAGATGAGATAAAATGCATGCGTATGTGTTGGTTAAAAAGGGAAAGGAAAAGTGGGTTATTTATGCATGTAAATTGAAGACAAATTAAGAAAATTGAAGAAGATTTTAGGCTCCACATGTTACTCATGGCAAGAAGAAAAAAAATAAGAAGAAAAAGAAAAAGAAAAAGATAAGATAAGGGAATTAAATGCAAATAAATGCACTTGATAAAAATACGTTGACTTGATCAACTCCTTGAATATTTTATGTATTATATATAAATAATTTGGAAATAAAAAGAAAATAAAGAAAAAGATAGAGAAAGAAGGAAAATAGAAAATCAAGTATAATAAATCAATAAACATATATTAGAATTTCCTTACACATTTCTAATCGTATAAATAATATTTAAAATAATAAATAGTATAACCATAAGGTAAATTATAAATTATGTTATTAATATCCACTACATATTATCTAAATAACAAATAAACGTCTAAATTAACATGATGTTAACTTATCTCTAATTGTTCATTAGCGATTTTACGCAATTTGGCATTTAGTTATTTAGCTCAATTATGGTTTTATCGCCTTCGTAGCAATTTGGTACATTTATAAGCTTAAAGTTTCAGTTTTAGAGTTTTGATTAGGTTTGGGTTCGATTTCTCATATGTACATACATATAGAATTTAGGGTTTTTGTACGCGATTAAAGTTTTTATTAGGTTTGGGGTCAATCTCTTATAGTTACACATGTTTAGAGTTTTAAGTTTTCGTACGCAATTAAAGTTTCAATTAATAACTTTAGGTTTTTTTACACTTGTTTTAAGTTTTAAATTTATAATTTTAATCGATTTTAAACTTATCGGCTCAATTAACTTAGAGAAATCATCTACAGTACATGAATTCAATTCTATATTCAGAATGTTAGATTTGTAAGGTTTACATCGTCACTTTCCTTTCTCCTAACTGAAACAAACTCTTAGAGTTTCAAATACTCAAGAAAAACCCATTTTCATGCTCCTTTAAGGATAAGGTAACTTGTAAGTCTCCATTCATAAGCTTTTCTTAGTAAAAAAACCTCCATTTTCATAGAGTTTCTTAGGTGTTTTTTTTGTAATCTAAATTTATGTATGAGCTTGTAGCTCTTTGATGGGTTTTGTTTGTTAAATGGATTACAAGAAGTTGCATTCATTCCTAAGTAAGTTTCTCCTCCCTCTTCGCTTATTTTCAAGTTCTAAATGAGTGTTATTTCATCTAAAGTTGGATTATGTGTTGAAATTGAGATAAGATTTAAAGTTAGGGTTAAGTTTTCTAAGTTTTGAAGTTACTTGGTGATAGATGAGATAATGTATGGAAGAACTAGGGTTAAGATGGTGAAATTTTAGGTTTAAATCGAAGTTAAGTGTGTATTTACAAGTGTAGGGAATCCAGACGTTAGAAGGATACCATTCAAATGCTAGTTTTGGCTTTAAAAAAGGGGTTGTTTTTTAGGACACTAGATAACATCTAGACACTAGGTGAGGACACCAAATAGCATCCAAACACCATGCTCTATATAGCCTCTTAACTTATTTTCCCTTGATTCTTTACACTCTAAACCCTTACTTAAGTGTTGTACACATCCAATACTACCAAAAAACTGTAATCTTCCTTAGCATTTCAAACCTTAAAAGCTTAGGTTATATAATACTCCAAGTTGCCTTTAGGTTATGTTGAGTTAAGTTAAGTCGAGTTAGGTTGTGCTTTCTTAGAAACTTAGTTGGTACTGAATTAAATAGTAAACTAAGATGAACTTGTTATTCTATTGATCAAGTTCTTGTTATTGATATCTTTTCTTCACTTGATTCGAAACATGCAGTTAGGTTTGGTTTGGCTTCATAGGTACACGGTGCTTGGTCATTTGCTAATGCTTGTTAAGACTTAGTAAACGAACCGAACTAACTTATATTTAGCCTAATTAAATTTGGTTGTTGGTTGTGCTTGACTTACTTGCCCTAGGAGCCTATAGTGAAATCTCTAAAGGAGCAACTGTTAATCATATATAAAGATTCCTTAGTCAACTCATATATAGGACGATACAACTAGAATACTAGGTTTTAAGGACTCTAGACTTTAGACTTGGGTGTAAGGGATTTAAAGGAAAATGTATATTTATATTCTCCAATGTATATTTATATTCTCCTATGTATATGGACAAAGATCATGATGTGGCAGAGTCATGATTATCCCTTTGTTGGTTGTTGACCTAAATTAAAAATAATTAATTTACTATTTTCTTTATACTTGATATAACTTGCATTATATGCATGTGTATGATTTGGCTTGCCATCCATGTGTACTTGTGCATCACAAACTGGGCTTCAACTCATTCTTTTACTTTTGCAACTATGGGGTGATCCAATAAGTTTACGATAAGTATAGGAATTGCTATCATTGGGTTGGGAAAGAGAGTTGATTAACTCTATATGTTGTAGAAGATCGAGATTTAGTTATTGAGTATATTTGCAGTTGAAGTGACTCACCTGTACATTACTCAAATTGATGTACTTGGAGAATTGATGTTCTATACTTAATAAGCGATTGATACAAGCGAATTTAGAGATGATAGTTAATTTTAGAGCCTTAACTTATCATTAGAAAAATTAGGGACACATAGTGGATTGTGACGTCCTACTAGGGTTCCGAGGCGATATACTCTCATTAACATGTTTTTGTCACCAAATTATATACAATATATATAAATTACATACAATAGATCATTTTCAAAGAAACAAATGTTAAATAATTATTTCGTTATTTTCCAAAATGACCAAATAGGAAAAAATTGGTACCTTTGATCATATGATCAACTTAATACTCCAATTAATGAGACAAATTAAACACTAGAATAAGTTTTCCTTATAATAGAATCTTATACCAAGTAAACACTAGATTAGAAATTCCTAGCCTATTCCTGTTAATAATCATTTTTAAGGAATAAGTTTTTGATTCCCTATTTCTTCCATTCTAGAAAGTAACAAGTCGTTCATAAGATGACTAGGAAATAATAATTGGTTAAGAGGAAGAATAAGCAATCCTTAAGTCTCAAATGCACATGTGATAAACAAGAGACTATAAGGAACCTTAGGTCAAACATTGTAGTTCTTGAATAATTAAGATTGATATTTACTTGAACTGCTTATTTGATCATAAAGATTAGAAGTTTGATAATGGAACACCATTTCTCCATTCTTTACTAAATTTTGTTACTTTGTTTCTCCTCTAGACTTAATGACAACCATTAGATATCCTCTTGGTGATTTACGGATGAGATGGAGGTTTTTAATTCTATAGTTATCTTGAATGAGACTAAAGGGCCCATGGCCAATACCAATCCACATGAGTGTATGAGGCATGCTTAAGAAAGGTTGGAAGTAGATAAATAAGTTTGACAATTCCTCTTCCAAGCCTACCCTTTCTCCTCGAGTCATCCAAAGCATAGACCGAACTTTTTGAGCCCCATTACCTAGTCCAAGAAGTTAAACTCAAATAAATAGTAAGCTTTGTGAGACCCTATAAAAATTGGTGATCAACCTATAATCAGTCGGTTCCGAAACATTTCGTAAAATTTAAGATGATCACGTAAATTGTCTTATCAAGCTCGAATTTTACAAAAAAACTAGAAATATTAATAGAAATGACTCCGCAAGTTTGGATTAAAAGAAATTAAAATAATTAAAATTATATTTATAAAATAAACATATTTTACCTATTATTTATGAAAAATGCATAAAACAAGTTTCAATAGTTAACAAATCATGAGAGATAAATTATATATATACTAAAAATTATAAAATAACTTAAACAATACTTAGGAGTATTTATTTGTACTAGATATGAATTTACGTGTAAGTATAAATAGCCAAAATTACTTAAAATAGCTAATTTATAATAATTAATTAATTAATAAAACTCAATAAAATGGTAGAATATGCTGGAATTTACTAGAATGAGGCGTCATAAGTTGAGATTGATTTGGCCAAAAGAAAAAGAAAGATAAGGATACATAAAAGTAGGTTTAATAGAAAATTGACACATGTTAGGACGAATAAAAATCCAACCAACTCTCAAACCTTCTCTATAAATTCAAAAAATCATTCCTTTAGCTTAGTTAGACACTTCATCATACAAGAAAAGTAATGGGAGAGTTTGAAAAGTTAGAGAGAAAATAAGGAATATTATAGAAAAATAAGGCATTATAGAGCAACATGAGAGTGCAACCACCATCTAGGAATGCAAGGCCACCACCACCACTGGATAGCAAAGGTTGTGCCATGGCCAGTCAACAATAGCAAGGTGGCCAGCGGTGGTTAGAAAGCTAAATTCTAGTGCCTCATTTCTACTCTAATTTTGGAAAAATCAGTAAAAATATCAATTTTCTCTAGAAAATTCTATACATTTTTATTCTAGCGTATTTTTATATGTAATTTTAGGGAAAATATTATTTTAATGAAATTGAGTCCTAAAATATATCACTCTTAATAAATGGCTAAAATCAAGATAATTTCACTTTTGTTTTCAAAAATCTTATTGATGTTATTTCAGCTCCAAAATTTTTCTATAAAACATCTATTATATATATTAAATTATCATGAAGATTTTTTCATCAAAACTATTCTTCATATTTTTATTTGAATTTTAGGCCTTAAAATCCTATCAAAATGACTATTTGTCAACATCTATTTAATAATTTCTCAAGTAATTGATCTAGATCCTGGTTTAGGGTGTATTTGGATATCTTAAAATATTGAATGATGTTGAGAGATGATATTCATAATGTTGGGAGTGCTGGATTTGGCTATTATGGGTTTAGTGTTAATAAACAGGCAATATGTGGAAATTGAAATAAGTGAAGTAAGGAATATTGAAGCAAATTGAGGTGATGTGGGACTAAGTAGTGTATTATGACTCTGATTGTGAATAAAATTCTGGGAATTGTGCTAAAAAAAATGTAGGCTACTCTCAGATTAGAAACAAATTCAGAAGCGAAATCAAAAACTAGACATATAGAGCAAATTAGAGAGTTGTTTAGCAACTAAATTGAAGATTACTATACCTAAAATATAGTTAGTTGAACTTTACAAGATGGACTGGGGGAGTTTCTAAGATTTATGTGTAAAACCATAATCAGAAGATGAATTAGAAGCTAATTTAGAAGTAAAATCGGAATCAGGGAATATATTAGTATACTAAGAATTGATTAGAAATTAAATTAGACACCTTTTTTCACTCAAATTAAAGTTAGATAAACTCTATGAAATAGGTTAGAAAGAATGTCAAAGTTAACGTATAATTTAGAGACTCTTAAACCTGTAACATGGTTGGATAAGCCTAAAGGATGGATTAATGGATAGTTTAAAACTTGTGAATAAAACTATAATTAGAAGTTGGATTAAAAGCTAAATAAGAAACTGAATTGGAAGCCAAATTAGAGCCTAGCTAAAAACGAGAATAATTGTAAGAGACTTAAAACCTAAATAATTAGATATAGTAAAACTCTAAGCTAAAGATAATAATTAGAGTTACAGAATAAAGCCTATATATAGTAGTTATGTCAATACTAAAACAAACCTTTGTATTATAGGGACTATTGGTGAAGGCCTGCTGCAAGTCATATGTTAAGTGAGCAAGTGGAATGTCCAAGTAAGTTTAGGATCAATACGTAATTGTATTTCAAAGTATTAATTGATAGTATCCGGAGGCTTAAGATTGTACATGGTTGTATTTGTAAATATCTAACTTGTGTGCCTACCTATGTATGTATGTTTCTAAGCTTAACTATATACTACTATCTTGAGGTGTGGTTTGCAATTGTTGTACTGCATGAAATTGATTAAACCCCTCAAATTAGACTTAACTATACATATGACTTGTAATCTTAATCGAATATATATTGTAACCCATTAAGGGAAACGTTTAGGATTCCCCAACCAAATACTAATACCTTCGAAAGGGATAGCGTTTGAGCATAATGGTCCCTTCTTCATCCTTAGTTGAACTAAGTGACAGGAGAAGAGATCGCAACAAGAATGAAGGCAATAGTTTAAAGGTTGTCATAGAAAAAGTAATGTCTCCATTAAATAAGTCTGGGTTTAGTCATGAGCTATTGAATGTGCACTAAACTCCACAACCTAGATAGAATGGGTGTAATTTCTCTAATTTCACAATGAACTAGATAACATCATGCAATAACATTCATCTATTGCATTGCATTTAAATAAATGGTTAATAACCCTGCATGTGCTTAATGTATAATCTTATGTCTCCGTGCCAACTTAGTAAGCAGTTAGTTGCTCACATCATGATAAATGTTATTGTAAATACTAACTAGGAAGCAATATTATAACTACCCTAAAGCTAACGACTACTGGATCTTGGGGAATAAGGACATAAGAGTGATGATCCGTTACATTTTTTAAGTTTAATTTTTACTTTTGAATCTTCTAATATCAAACTATGTATTTCTTAATTTGGATAAGGTTATTTAATCACGTAAACATTACTTGGAATTTTTAAACCCTAATATATAATTCTCATATTTCTATAAGTAAATAACATATTTAATTTGTAAACTGTTTACTTCAAAGCAAATTAGTCGTGAACGCCTTATGTAAATTAGGTATAAGTTAGTAGCTGTAAGGTCAGCTTCTATCCTAAAATGGTTTATACGATGGAACTATTATGATTCTGCTAATTTAGGGTGTAGTAGGCTTTGCCTAATAATATAATAAATATGATTTAACCCTCTATACAAATAAAAGAAGCCCAAACGATTGTCCTTGTAACCAGATCAATCGCCTTCATTAGTTGACCCCCTTGTTCCTTGGTGATTATTTTAATTCTTAATTGGTTAAAATCTCTATATCAAATAGTTTAGGGGGGTTTATGGAAATTGATCGATCAATTAATTAGGAATGGGATAAAAGGAATAGAAAATTTGGATAATCTAAATTAAATAAGTTAAGAACATAATTTAGTAGTTTAATGTCAATAAGATGTTATCAATTCACTTAATCAAAGAACTGGAGTTTGGGATATTAAGGTGAGTGTTATACTACTTGTGTATTGATTGTACTTGTATAGGATATTTGAAATGGACTAATAAATATTAGACTATTTAATAAATTGTATTATGCCATAGATAGGCATGTAGTGCGCTATACATCTTTAAAGTAGATAGATTAAGTTCTAAGTTCATTGTGGCAACTCAATGGGTTGTCTGTACGAGGGAGTTATGTCCGATG
Source organism: Lumnitzera littorea (assembly GCA_024138015.1). NCBI lineage: Eukaryota > Viridiplantae > Streptophyta > Magnoliopsida > Myrtales > Combretaceae > Lumnitzera > Lumnitzera littorea. Next base: position 40,125,860 of record JAMXBB010000006.1, on the reverse strand, counting down.
TGGTTTATAAGAGGAATAACATTGTGACTGAGTACCAAACAATGAAATGTGGTATCACTTAAATTGTTGTAATTGACTTGATTACTAATGATTGGTTAACAAATGATAAATTCAATTTGATACAATTAAGAAATTATGTTGAGGGTTTGTGGACCAAAGTTACTAAGTAAAGCAACATCAATATAGACTAACCTTGTAAGGGAGTCTAAGTTATTCTAAATTTCCATGGTTGGAATTGTGATGTTTGTGCAAATTATATAGAGTAGGTTAATTAATTTGTTGACTATTAGATTCAGTTTATGTAAGCTAGTGCCTAAGTGTTCAATATGTCTATGTATGTGATTTAGCATTCAATGAACTTATTACTTTACCTTGTTTAAAGAAATTGGTTTTTCAAGTAACTAATTTAGACCAGATTTGAAACACCTTGAATTAAGGTCGATTTGCTTGTAGCATAAACAATAAAGGAGAAGACAGTGAATCCACCATTAAAAATAAATTTATTCCCTTCTTGCCTAAAGATTCTATCCAATCAACATACATGTTTGCTTTATGATTTATTGTATTAAACTCTATATGAGTAAAACAAGAACTTAAACCTCTAACCTTTGAAACAATCAAAAAAATCCTCCTTGAGCAAGACCAAGATGTAAAATGCCTTTAGTCGTAGTATTGCATTCAGACTAGAACTTAACCGCCTCCCAACCTTTATCACAAGCTAGTTAGACACTTTAAAGTATTGCTATGGCTTTGATTGTTTTTGCATCTTCAACTGAACAAATGAAAGAAGCAGCATGAACAACTTTCCTTTAAAGTTGACAACTTTATGAACCTCAAATAAGAGAATTAACAGAATGAATGTGTTTTATAGCTTTTAATGGAAGAGTAGATTAAAATCTCTCCAAAAGAGAGTCATGAGCTAAAAACTCACACACATGAGCAAGATGCTCACAAACTACCCTTACAACCTATGTTTATTTATAGTGATGTCGCTAATAAGCTAACTAATAGTGACTTCTAGAAGCTATACCCACACAAACTAACTTTACAGCCTAATATGTCACCCATACTAATGCCCCCTAACATCCAAAGGTTTGCTAGAGCACTATGCGTAGCTTAATTGAAATCCAAATAGGTATTCAGGTTTAGTGGAACTTAGGAAATAGTAAGTAAAAGAGATTTTTGAATGTGAATGCAAATAGATATCACAACCCAAAACATAAGTATAATTGGGATTGAGCTCGAAATAGGGTTTAATATGACTTAGGAACACTAAATCAACACTCAAGCTTCAAATGAAAGTTAAATACAACTCACTAACTCACTCAAATAAAAGGTTCACCACAATCTCAAGAAGAAGATTGATAAGAACACAAGAAAGATTAAAGATTAAAGCAATACTCAATAATCCGAGGCATAAACCTAAACAGCTTATAAAGATATCAAGTATATTCTTACTTCAAAAATGTTCAACCACCTTTGCTGCTAATTACAATAGTTACTATTTATAGTAAGTTCTAAAACCCTAGTGGTAAAACTGTAAATAAAATACAAGGACTTAAACCCTAAAGTAGGCCCACAACTAAAGTTAAAAAAAATATTTACAAGTATACAAAACTATGCTAAATGGTATATTTAACAGGAAGATTTGCATGCAAGGTATCCAAGCTATTCTAGGGTAAGTCAAGTCCAAGTAGGATCGGGTCTGTAGCTAGCTGTCTGAGCTAGAGTTAGATTCCTCGAAGTCTTATTGTGCTTATATGAGCCTCCAGTGAGGTTAGCCCACATTTTCTAAACTTATGGATTGCTCCACGATAGATTCCTCATGCCGTGTCGTGTCGAGCTAGTCTCCGGACTTGCGAAGTCAGTTGTTTGGTCCCTAACCTTCTTAGAAGTCAATAGAGCTATTGCCAAGATGTCTTTCTTTCCTTTCTTAGCCTTTTGGTATCAACTCGACCTTGAGTAAGGCAGGTCGACCTCAACCAAGAATAGGTCTATGGGGCTTTTGGGGTGGTTAGTGGTCGATTCCTATCACATATACACTTACATGAACATACATTCTATACTAACACACATTGCATATTAAGAACATGAGATCATATCAATTCTATCCTTCCCAAAGCGTGTCCTTTCCTTTAAGGACAACAGAAAATCTTCACTTAATTGCAATTATTGACCAACTTCCCTACTACCAAATTGTTGTACATAAGGCATCATGTTATGGTTCTAATCCCACTCCCAAGCACCACCTAAACCATCGATGTTCTCTTCCAATAACATTAATCTAAGGGCTTTGTTTAGACACTTATGATTAGCTAAGTAAGGCTTATCACATTTGAAACAAAGTCCCTTAGCCATCTTCTCTCATATTTCCACATTTGATAATTGTCGTTATCCATGGTATTTGCATACTTCTTGTTTCTGCTATCCATAAAATGTAGCAGGTAATGAATAAAGCCCACTCGTTGTCACACTATTATTCAACTCTTAACTTACTCGGTTATGAGGAACATGTAACATAGAGATACTATCTTCATTCTTTACACTAACTAAGTTAGGTTGCCTTCCAAGTATTTGATTAAAAAAAACTTTGCATGAGAACTTCTATTTTCAATCTTATTAGTGTAAGCTAGAGCAAGAAAAATGCCATATTGGAATTCCTTCTCAATTTTTAGAGCAATCTCCATCTTCTTCTCTAGAGATGTAAGAGAAAAAGTATTAACTCTAGCTTAGATTTCTTCTGGTAATCCACCCAAAAAGTAACCTAATAGTTGCATCTCAAAAATAATTGGAGCTTGAGAAGTGAGAGACTTGAAATCCTCAATGATTTATGTGATTGAAGAAGACTGTTAAAGTTGAGACAAAGATTTGAATGGATTTAAAGCCACCTGACCTCCATATAATTGTATCAATTCTAGTTTCATTGTCAACCAATCCAAAATTGGCTTTCTCCTCTGCAACTTACTTAACCAATGCACACAATAGCCTCTCATACATGTGGGGGCTAAGTCAACTTTGTATACTTATCCTGTTCCTTACATATCAAAGCATTGATCTTTCATGAGAATCTAACTTACTAGATTTATGCCACTAAACAAAAACATTACCACTTGAGAAGCATTTATCTGATATTCCTCATCAATCTCCTCCACTCATACATTACTTTTATCTATATCAATATGATGAGTTACATAACCGTTCACATGTTGCTTCCCACATTGGGTCGTACTTTGTGACTCAATTTGTACTCTACTTCCACATCTATCCATATTAGATGATTCACTAAGGTTGTAAATGAGTTGAGCTACTTGAGCTCAACTCAACTCCAGCTCAACTTATTGCTCAATTAGTAAATAAGTCAAGCTTGAACTGAAGATGAAACTTGTTTATCTAAACGAGTCAAGCTGAAGCTTTGGTTCAAGCTCGAGCTTTGGTTCAAGCTCGCTACCTTACTCACTTGAGCTTACGAGCAAGCTCTTAAGCTCGCGAGTTAGTTAGTTTAAGTTCATGAGTAGACTTACGGGTTATATATATATTACAAATAATATATATTATATATTATTAAAATCCAAAAGCTAATATCTATATAATATATATAAATATATGATATGTTAGAGAATAATATATAATATATAATCTAATATATGTTTAGTATTTGTTAATCTATTTATTTATATATATTTTTCATTTTGTATACTTATGCTTATGACTAGGATTGAAATCAACCCACTTTAAGCTCAAGTTCCATTAGTAAACGAGTTGAGATTGAGATCAAGACAAAATACGTTTATCTAAATAAGCCAAACTCAAGCCTTAATTGCAAGCTTGATAAAAAAGGCCTAAGCTCAAGCTCAAGCTCAATAATTTTTAAACAAGTTAAGTTGGAGCCTTTAAAAGTTCAACTCAATTAGTTTATAGCCCTATGAGTCACCAAAAGAACCTAAAGGAGCATAAGTCATATATTATGTGGAACACCGTTTTTGCTAAGGCAACATGTTTTTTTTTTTCATCCTACTAAAGTTGAATCCATTTAGACCCTGTAGAGGTTCTAACCAAGGAGCACGCAGATCTTAAAAACGCATAGTTTCGCCCCCAAATCACCGTTGATTCCTTATTAAGACCATTTCAACTACAATTGATACATTATAAAATAATCCTTGCTCGAACATCTTTACCCTTAAAGCAACAAACCTCCTAATATTGAGAGGTTCGTTGCTTCAACTAATCCCCGTATTCCTCGAATAGATCTCTTAGTTGTTGAGAGGGCTATCCAAAAGTAGTATATAAGGCATGCTTAGTAAAACTTACAAGTAACCCGAATATAAAGATGGCAATTGGGTTTGTTGTTTCCATTATTATATAATTTCAAAACCAAAGTAGATCTATAATAAGATCATTTATTTACAATGGAATGGTATAAAAAGTTAACAAATCTCAACGAATACAAAATAGGATTTATGGCTACATAAACTGTTGAGGGGAGTTTTAGATCTAGACCAAGACGAACTGTTGTAAGGGATTTATTGAAGCAATCCACTACTAAGCCTATTCAAAATCCATAGATCCTCTAACACTTTTTGCATTTTACCTATGGTTCCTTGTATAGTTGATACATTACCTTGAAGTGAGGTTACATCTCCTCATAAGTAATAGCTTTTCTTGCTTATTCCTTCTAAACACGATCCAAAGATGCAATACGATGTTAAACTTCATGCAATTCCCCTTTCGTCTTATCAATGTTCCCCTCAAGCTCTTCTACTCTTGATTCCATACAAGTCATGTTTCAATCAAGTTGGAAAAGAAATTGATGAAATGGATGTTCAAGAAAATATTAATTGCGATTGAATTACATTTTTAAAGAAGTTCACAAGCTTCAGCCTATCATTGGTTCGAATCCAACAAGTTGAACCAATTTGTTATGAACCTCAAGTAAGGGAATTAAGATAATGGATGATAATCTGTCTAAAAGAGAGCCATGAGATAAAAGCTCACACACATGAGTAAGATGCTCACTAATAACTCTCAAGAGTTAACAAAATATCTAGATAAGGCTAACTATTACAACCCACATCTATTAATAGTAATTCCACTAATAGGCTAACTAATAGAGACTTCTAGAACCCATAACCACACACATCACTTACACTACGTAGCACCTACACCACCTAACTACACATTTACATAAACATATATTCTACACTAACACCATGCTATATGCTAACACACACTATACAGCAAGAACACAAGATCATATCAACAATGAAATCGCCTTCGGCTTTTTTTTTTTCTTTTTTCCAAAGTGTAAGGCTCCATCACAATTGCATTTAATGTTATTGAAATGTAAAGGATGTCAACTTTGTTGTTTCGATTAAGCACCTGAGTCCACAATCAGATTACATTGCTTTGTATCAAATAAATGATAGTTCTTCTGCAATATTTTAGTTATCATTTCCACCCAGTGGATAGTATATTTAGGATTGAGCAAATAAGACCAAAATAAACTTACATTACTTTCCTTCCATATTTGCTAAAGGAAAATGACCACTCTGCTAAGTAAATTACCACCATTCCTCTTCTAAGAGAAACATAATCAAATAGTTAATAAGAACCAATATTGAAGCTTGTTAATAGCATTAAAATCCATATGGTATTCAAGAACAAAAAAAAAAAAAAAAACAAACTATGTGGGTCTAAAGGCATGAAAAGAAAATGTTTTTGATCGACTATTCCATTTGATATAAAGAGCATTGAAGAATCTGGTTTCGATTTTCTTTCAAATAAGTATAAATTGCTAGCCATCGCATTTGATTAAACTCTCCATATAAAATGCTTGATCTTAGACATAACATTGAGCCTCCAAACAATTTTCCACAATCTACAATCATTCACAAAGGACAAAGAAGCGCTTACTTCATTTGGTTCACTATTGCGAACGACTACCTCAAAGATGGCCTATTTGTCTTGCTAAAAAAGAAATCGATTGATTCTATGAAGTTTCTAACCTAAAGCATTTCAAATCTTTAATTTCGATAATTTCGTATCAACTACCTCATCATTTAAGTTGTTTAAGTCGATGACCATCTATGGTAGGCAACTACAAATCCTTAAGCACAGAAACGTTTTTCTCATTTCCACTTACCATAAATAATCCTTCTCTGTAAGATTCCACCCTATTAAAATACTTTTCCAACACCACGAAAAATTTCTACCCTTTAAAACATCAAAGAAATTCGAAATAAGGAAGTAAATACTCTTGATAACCTTACCTCAAAAGTAATTTGGTTTATTTATAATTCTCTAATCCAATAAATACTCTTCATAACTCTAACCCAAAGGTAATTCGGTCTATTTATAGTTCTCCAATCCATTATACCTTAGAAAGATTTATTAAGGTCTACTAAGTCTCTAAAACCAACACCTCCAATCCACTTGGGTTTTGCCAAGTCTAGCACTATTTCCAATAAATTTTCTTTATTTAGCTATCATTCCCCACTCTTACTCCCCACCAAAAAAAAAAAAATTTGCATTTAGAGCAGTTACTCCTTACACCTAAGATTTGAATACATTAAATATCCAATGAAACTCTTAATTGTCAAATTAACCTTCTCGGTCCTCTACCATATTTGAAAAAAAAAAATGATATGGAAAATACTTATTAGTCATGAAACCAAGGTGTAAACAATAAGATGTAAAATAGCAAAATGGACAAGTGGGAAATTCAAATAACGCCCTAACTTTTAAGAAGTGATGTTGATATAACTATACCATAAGGTGGTTTTCACTCTAGTACACACCTCAACATGTCACTTTTCGCCTTTCTTTCAGTTGGCATTTCTATGACATATAACACGTGTTAAAAAGTATCATATTAGAACTTTAGGTACTCATATGCTACCATTAAGTCTAAATGGTTTCAATGGTTTGAGAGAGTGAAGAATGTAACTTCACGGTTTCAGAACATGAGACGCATTGTTATCTACATCAGAAGAAGTACATCAATCACCAAGCCTACATTGTAATTAATGGGTAAAATGTTATAGGACACTAAAACGAATCCAGTGCTACTAGGTATCATTTTGACATGTTATTTAATAAGGATATCAATAATGTAATTTAGATTGCTATACGTAAGTTATTTTGTCTTCCTGTTTGATGCTCTTTCTCCTTCTAACCTTTCAAACAAGCTTCCATCGTATACACCTCGAACAGTATCCTTCTGTAACAAGCCATTCTTATCCTTGCATAGTTCGTACAGCACTTTCCACTCTGTCCAACTTGCGATCCTGCAAAAGAAGCACGTATGTTGGTCTCCATTTCCATAGTTAAACTAACTATTTCCTAAAGGAACCAAGTTAGCGTAGAAGCTATGACTTACCATCCTGCGAAGTCCTTGGGCTGCCTATTGGACTTCAACATCTCCATCAATTCATCTGACGCCAATGCGTTTGGATGTGAACAAGCATGCTTGCTGAACACTTCTTCGAACTTTGAAGGAACAAATCTATATTGGAATTAGAACACGATTCAAATTTCCTTAAATTAAATTCATTTTGATTAAAAACAAATATAGACATGTCATATATCGTCTATGTTGGAAAAGATCGCTTTTTCGCTAGGCTCGACTTTTGTTGTGCTCTCCCTTCTTTCTTGATCTCCCCTAGTTGCAATGTGCCCGAAAGAAGCCTTTTCTTGGAAGAGATAAAAAAGAATTTACTCCCATTTGCATTCAGCAAATTGCTAATAGAACTATCATCATTTGTTTTAATCCCCTCATCCATGCCGATATAATTAGATAGGAAAGATGTATTCCACTCTCCACCCCTTAAAATTAGTATCCCCAACCTACTCAGTAATAACTATTTATTTCAATCATGATTGTTAAAATCGTAAATTATCTCATATTTTGACGAATTAATGATTTTACGAGGTTTTCCCTAATTAAAACTTTTTAGGTATAAACACTTTGTTGAAAAATGAATTTAGATAGATAATTCTAAAAGTAAACAATTTTACTGATTTTATATGTCTTAACTAATTTTACACATTAGTAAAATCGTGTGTCGATTATGAAACCAATAACTTGTACATACCTTCCTTCAGTGTCATAGACACCTGAATCACTTCCGTGTTTTGCCCTGGTGATGTTTTCCACTTCAATCGGGAAAAGCAAGGAAGGAAACTTTCCCTGCAGCATCAGGAAAAGTAATGCTCCAGTTTAATTCATCTTTGGTGGTTATATCAGTGGTCGAAAGGATCAAACTGGCGCACATTTATACATAATATAATATCACCCACTAAGAGATTTCAAAATCCAATTTCCAATCACTAAAAAGTTACTTTTCCATCATTGAGTAAATTACAAAAAACAGGATATTTGCAGAATTTGTGCTAGGTTATGAACTATGCAATTATCACAAACAAACAGTCTGTTAGGAAATTAAGAATAATGACACGAAAATCATTATGAAGTAATTTCACTTTAAGATTTGTTACAAAGTTAAGATTACAAATGGATAAGAGAAGTTATGGTTTTATAGTCATATTAGGATTTGTTTAGATTATCTTTTTTTTTTTTTTCTGTATCTATTTGAATTTTATTTTATAATTATGATAAAAATAATTATTTGAGTGTCAGAGTTGGAAAATGACAATTTACTTACTTTTAAGAAAGAATATTTAAAAATATATATTTTATATATTAAAAATGATTATTTTAATTGACGTTTTTGTAAATATGAATAAAAAAAAGGAAAATAAATTTAATTTCATAGGGATTTGTTCAATTTTTAATTTTAACGGAATGGTATATATGGAATTATATCTCCATCATTTCAGTATCGTATTCTTGCCAAATAGAAGATTCGAATAGATGCCAATAAAACACAAAAAAAAAAAGATAAAAAATAGATGAACCAAACAAAACCTTATTAATAGATATGAAATTTATGAAAAATAAGGAATATTACAAAATTAAAAGATATTTAGAAAATGTAGATAGGCACAATTATTAATGTGTAGAAATATTAAGAAACCCACAAGACATTCATAAATAATGTTACTGTGATGAAAAATAAAGGAAGATAATGAAAAGAAACAAATTTACGAAGATGAAACGAGCATTATGAAAAAAACTAAAAGGAATTTGATGAAAGGTAAATTAAGAAACTTAGAGAATCACTTCAATATCTAAAGGACGGTTATAAAGCTCATAAAGTAATTATAAAAAGGTTTACTGTTCGGAAATTCTAACATAAGAAAAGAAGATAGAGTAGAGAGAGAGAGAGAGGATAGTAGGGATTCGTCCATTCATAGCATTAGCATTACAACTCAGATCAGCCTGATATAGTAAGGTTTGATGCCATCATATTTTCAATTTCATTATTATTGTTATGATCCAAAAATGAAAACATACTAAATTAGTTCCACAATTAGTAGGTTATTAATGAATAATAAAAAAAAATCATATTTTAATTGATATTTTTTGTAAATATAAATAAATTAAAAGTCATAAGATTTGTTCAATTTTTAATGAATAAAAAAAAAAATGTCTTAGGAAAATGCAATTTAGACATTCATCTATATTCATGATAACAAAGAGGTTTGCCACTCTTTTGTTTTCCAAATTCCTACTTTTCGTAAAAAACTTGAGTTGCGACCGCAACATTTGGTCTTTTGTTAAGAGATCCCATCGAGAGCAAGTCTACGCTCTATGTTTTAAGAGATTTACAAACAATGATGAAAGAAAATGATGCAGATGCGGGAAAGATTTACAAACATGATTGTTGAATTCAAATGCATGAGATAACAATACAGCAGTGAACCAGAATATGTTTCTTGATATGGCGGCGGACTATTTCGGCAGGTGTATCCCAAGATGATTGGGATGAGGAAGATGATGCGGTATATGAGGAAAAGAAGAAACAGCCTAATACTATGCTATAAGGAGAAGGATGAAATGCAAGATAACATCGTGAGGCATAACAACAATCAATGATAATCGTGAAGCTGTTTCATCGGCCTTAAAAATTGGTTTTGGAACAAACAGAAAACAAATGATTATGATGGGTTAATGCGGGTATCCATCTACAATTAAAGTTATTGATTTCATGATGGAATTGGCTATTCGATCCTTGAAAGGAATTAAAAGGTAGAGCTAATATTATCAACCCAAAAAAATATATATATTAAAAAATTAGTTAGATGAGATCACTATTGAATACTGTAAATAGTTTTAAGGAAATAGAATTTCGTGACGATAAATCTGGAACTTTGGGATTCTCTTTTCTATCCCTTTCTTGGAGACTACCTGTCATCTATAATATAAAGATTTATTCCACTTTAATAATAGATAGAAAATTGAAAAGTAGGCATATTTAAACAAAGTAATATAAAGTATTATATGAAAGTTCTATTCTCTCTCTATTATTTCCAAGTAAACCTGTGAAAGAGTTGATTCCAAACCTTGAACCGACTCAGGTGGACCAAATCGTTGAGTTTTAAGAGTCCAACGGTTCAAAAGGGCGAAATTGTCTAGTTCGATGAGTTGGTCTAATCGGTTCACCCTCTTAAAAAAAAAAAGGAGAGAAATCACTAAGTCAAAAATAATAATTTAATAATATCCAATAAGTTATTGTATATCAAAGCTACTTTATTTGTAATAGCGAAGGATAATTTTTTTACAAATAATATTATTAAACTAATGATAGATGACTAATTATAAATTAATTATAGGTTAAAGATAGATAGAAAATTCAATTTCAATTAATACAAGTCATTTTTATAAAACTTATCAAATGTTAATATCAAAACTACTTTATCTATAATAGTGAAGGACAATTTTTTTACAAATAATATTATCAAACTAATGATAAATGACTAATTATAAGTTAATTATAGGTAAAAGATAAATAGAAAATTCAATTTCAATTAATATAAGTTATTTTTATAAAACTTATCAAATGTTAAGAATTTGAATATGAAAAATAAAATAAAATTTGAGAGAAAAAAATATAAAAGTTGGAATCGCATTAAGTCGGAAATTAATAAAAAAAATTAGAAATTATTGATTATTAGTAAACTTAAAAAAAAAAAGAGAAAAGAGATTATATTATTAAAAATTATTAATATATTAAAAAATAAATTAATTAAATATTAAATATTACAAAAAACGATTCAAGGGCCTCAAACCAGTTTGAAACCGTCAGCTCATAGACCAATCATGATTTATCGTATCACCGACTCGTAAACCGACGGTTTAACTCGATACCTACTACCATCTCTAAGCAAGGAGGAAAGAAAGAAAGGTCAAACTTTGACGATGAAATCAATAAGAAGTAATTGCATTTATTCTTGGAATAATGTAATATATATATATATATATATGTATATGTATGTATGTATGCATACTTGGACAATCAATCATGTTTTTATCTTGTGAGTTGTTGAGGATTTAATTCTATAAAGACTAGGAATGATATAATAATGTAAAATACATCCAAGACCATTATGATTTTATCACTAAGCCATTATAGCCTAATTATATAAATACAAATCTCTTAAAAGAAAATGTATCGATTTTTATTTTTCTTTATTTAATTGCAATATATAGAGACTATTTACCAATTTATTAAAGTTTAAAGAGATAATTTATAATATTTAAAAGTTTAAAACGTAAAGTTTAGGAGAATTATAATATACATTTTCCCCTTTTCATTTGCAAACAAAAATAAAGCATTCAGAAATGGTACATTGGTTGAATAAAAAAATAATAAGAAAAATTATAAAAGTATGACATATATTTGTTGGTCTTTTATAAACTTATAATCTGTGTTTTGATTTTATGCTCACGTCATAATATAAGTGGTCCAAATAATTATATTTAATTGAATAACATTATTAAATAAATTTAGTTAAATGACATAATGAAAACTTTACAAAACTTATCTAAGTTTGATATATTCAGATTATGCAACTCAACAGATCATCTGCAAACAATTCATATTATGAGGTCTATGTTTTTGATATGCATACCACCTTCAGACAAGAAAAGCATCGTTCATATGGTACACCTTTGTATACTAATACATGAGTATCAATAAAATTTAAATAAATAGTAGTGATAACAAGTAGTTTCTAAAAATACTATTAATCATAATTTTACACGTCTGAATTCTATTATTATACGCACTATTTATACATGGGCGTGGTTGACAATACCAATCAAATCTACACTAATACAACAAACTAGTAATTTTACATCGATGATCCTTTGCAGATTACCAAAGGAGAACATTGGGCATCAAAATACCCCAAACAAGAGTGAAAGGGAATAAAACCAAAAAGATGCGAATATTATCGAAGTTGGTGTGGTTGAACCGGTGTCATTATTAAAGGGTATTGAAACTGCGATGCAAACGAGTAATGGGTATGGCAAAATTTGGAAAAAATAAACCGATAAAACTGAAATTGATGAGTTTGAGAAAGAGAGAAAATGTTGAACTGCCGGGAAATGGTGGGGCAATAAAGGAGCTTAAAGAAAAAGATGTGTCAAGATGAAATTACGGAAATTGTGGAGAAGAGGTTTCTTTTGTGTTTCTTCTTTCCCCTAAAATAATTTGTGCATTTTTCCATTTTTTATAAAATTATTTAATTTGATATATCGGATACTATAATTTTATTATACTAATTTTTATAATCCAATTAGAAGTCGATACATGTCTATTACTATTACTAATACTGACACTAACAAATAGTGATGAAACAAAGATTTTGTTATAAATAAAAACATAAGTTGTATGGTTGTAAATGGCCAAAATGTAGGTCATATTTTTATAATATTTCTAATATATTAATATGAATTTTTCAAATGATTGCTAAAAGAAAGCCAGTATAAGATTAAGAAGTGTAAAGTTCCTTATGTTTATATTCTGCTTCTCAAATTGTGTCATGGACGTCCATTATATTATTCTAAATGAACTTAACATCAAATAAAATAAAGGTGTGTGAGCATAATGAAGCGGGACCTATTATTATTATTATTATTATTATTATTCTTGATAATTGATACCGTGTAGTTTGCCTTTAAGCGGATTTTCACACAGCTTTCGATCTTTTATTTTTCATTATCCTGCTCAAAGACGACACGTTGTTGTTATTAGGCTCATAAAAATCAGGGAAAGCAACTTTTTAGCTTAAAAATAGGACATCTGGGCACCAAGACTACGTGTCCCCAAGTTGCACGAGTAACATACAAATGCTCAGAAAGAATATGCATCTTCTACGGAAAAAGACTTTATATCAGAAGAGAAGAAAAAGGTGTATATTAAAATTTTATTAATATTTATTTATTATTTATTAAAATATTATATATTTTAATAAAAAAATTTATTTACCAAAGGAAAAGAATAAATAAATAGTTTATTTCAAATAAATTTTACTTTTAAGAATAAAACCCCTGCGTATTATTTCGTACATGAGCTTCAACATCAAAATAAAAAAAAAAAAAAAGAAAAACAAAAAAACCTACTGAAGGGGTTCACTGTAGACCTTAGTACATTAGGATTGTAGAAACTTTACTGAAACGAGATAACAATGTTAACCAATAGTACGCAAGAGTATCTCCAATAGAGCTATTGATATAGATTTTAAAAAGTGAAATACCCATGTAGAGGCCCTTCACCAATAAAATTAGGTCCTTCGATTTTTTTTTTTTTTTTTGTCCTTAGCTGTCATTTTCTTTTTTCTTTTAAATATTATTTCTATTGAAAATTTGTAACTAGAATCCCATAAATAATAAAAATAATTGTTAAGCATTTTTATTTAAAAATCCTATAGATAAAATGGAGAGATCCTTAAAAAAGAACAAAAAAGATCCACGAATTATTGATATAATATTTAACAATTTTAAATGGGAGATTCTAACGAGTGGATCGCTCTAATAAATAACTAATTTTTTATTATAATGGTATATCTGATATTGTGTGCCATATATATCTCTATAATTACATCCCTCAGCATATTATTTCATGTCATGTCAAAAAATTTATATTTCCTGTCCCTTAACGTTTCGCAATCCTTAAACAGACCATACAATTGCAAATGTGACGTGACTTTGAGCTTAAGGGTTGCGGTTAGAGGGAAGGCATATTTGATGGTGACTTTGCGTGGCGTGGTATATGGTTCTTACGGTTGTGGCAGTGGAGGAAAGGAACTATTGGACGGGAATTGTGGTTATAATTATAACAGGTATACGGACAAGAAACCATCTTTCACTTTCAGTTTCACAAAGAGTTTGGCACACGCCACTTTTGGGCATTCTAAATGGTACACATTTTGGTATGGGAATATAATCACAATGAGTGGAACTTAGAAGATTGAGTAATCTTTGTTTTCGGAAATACTTTTCCAAAATACTTTTTTATTATTAAGGATAAATTTAGCCTTTCTTCTTTGTTTTTTTTTTTCAATATTTAAAAGTTTTTCTGTTTGAGTATTTTTGCTAATTTTGTTATTATTCCACCAAGAATCAGTATGTGTAAATTCTTGATTGGCTTATAATAATGATACAATAGGCTTATTGTTATTATTATTAGTGTAGCCAATATGACATAGTATTCTTAATAATTAAATGAATTATTTGAGCTAAAAGTAGTATTAGGGCATAGCATGAAAAAAAAAAAAAAGAAAAAAACAAACGACAAAAGTACGACTATGTTTTGCACCGAAAAAGAAAAGAGAAATTTAACCTAGAACTTTTCGAAATTATTCACGATCCTTCAATTTATAAATTAATAATTAAAATTATATAAATTTTTTAAATATTATATAATATCATCATGATATCATTATATTCTTTATAATTTTAATCGTTGATTACATATAACAAGATTTTAAAAAGATTAAATTAAAAGAAATTGAGAAAAAAAATTATATAAATGGAAAAAAGATTTAATGAGTATTACTCAAAGCATACACACATATATATATATAGATATATATATAATCTATAATTACTAATTATATTCAAAACATTAGACAATATAGATAATAATTCTTTTCAAAACTACACTATTAGTACCATATGTTAATACTTATTACTTACATACCCCATATACATATATACACTCGTCTCGGATGTCGAACTTCAATAGTCAATACCCTTTTCCGTGGAAAGAATGCTCTGTTACTTATAAAAAGCTCTATGGAAATGGAAATTCCAGTCTTCTTTTCATCGTCAATTAGGATAAAACGTTACACCTACTGATAAGCCGGATTACACAAGAATATAATGATCGTACGCTGAGCGTCTCCTTTATTATCTGTACATCAAAGTATTCGATATATCTTAACCCTTCATTTCTCCTTCCTTAATTATCACTATTAGCATACGACAGAAAAAGTTGAGTATATTTTATACCGTCCTAAACGATGATGCCTGATGCCGTAATTTGTCATGATTAGCTTTTACATCGAAGAAACAGGAAAACATAAACAGCGAGAGAGAGAGAGTTACAGGACGAGTTTTCTGGCTCAGAGCCACGTTGATGAAGATAGCACTTGCAGTGGACAAGAGGATCCCACAACCGATTGCTCGAAAACCTGTTCATATGTTACCAGGAGGAAAAGAATAGCGTTATAAAGGAAGGGAGTCCCCGAATCCTAAAGAAGTACAGCGACGTTTTTCGCTTTGCTTCAGTAAGAAAAGCCATAGAGATTGTAATACCTTCAAAGGTCTCCCATGGATAGACCAGACCATCATGGTTCCGATCAAAAAACGCGACGTGCTTCTGCAGGACGTTCTCATCATTAGGCGCGGATCCAACACCTGCGCAGAACAACATACAATTTGAAATTGATGTACATTGAATTGAAACAAAATTTAAGGATCCAAGGTTTAGTGCTTTTCTTGGTTGGAGATAAAAGTTGTGCTCACCTTCATACTTGTGGCTGTTCATACCGGATGTAGAAGAAGAGTAATCCATGGAAATGGGAAAACCAGAAAATAGAAAGAAATGGAGGAGGAGAGGAGGGTGCTCAAAAATTAGAAGAGATGAGACTTAGGGAAAGTGGTTTGGTTATATCTTTTTCGGTGGAACCATGTTCATTGCGTTTACGCCATAATATTTATGTTTACATAAACCAAAAGGAATACCATTATTGGAATACTTTTCTTTTCTTTTCTTTTTTTTATTTCGAAAATATTTCTTAAATGACATCTTAAAACACAGCATCAAATCTATAACGTGCGGGATTCAATTTGTTTTTTAATAGAAAAATGTTATAGTGTTTTACACTATATGATAAGAGGGAAGAAAAGAATTTAAAAAAAAAAAAGAAAACGAAAAGAATAAATGGAAAAGAAAGTGAAAGAAAATCATTTCATAGGATAAAAAAGGAATAGGAAGGAAACAACATGGAAGAAAAGTTAGTTATATCCATTTATAAATTTATTTAAGCATTGGAAAAAACTTCTTTTTTTTTTCTTTGCCAAAGATAATTCATTTCATAAAAATGATGGTTTAAGAACACATATTAGATTAGCATACAGTTTGTTCTACAAATGACAAAGTAGTTGAATGGGATGAGCTAAGAATATAATTACAACTCATTTCATTTTTATCTTCAAACACAACTCAATCGATATATGTATTAACTTTTTGTTTAATACTAAAAACAAAAAACTCTCAACAGACTTATGCATTTGTAATATCCTTAATTATGGCATCTTCCAAGACAACCCTATGCTCTAGAAATCATTTGATGAACTTTCTTAGAGTCTGTTTGTTACACTCTTAAACTTTATAAGCGATAACAATTCATTTCATACACCACTTATATATAATACCTAAAGATTAACTACACATAAAGCACATGATTGCCACAATCACACTTAATGCCGACCATATACATTCCTATTTTTAACGTAACATCTAAGGTTCATTAATCATTGGAATATAATTTAAACGTAAGAAATAGTATGGGAGTACGCATAATTGTGGACAATACAATGAGGACATAGGGTCTAATCTTGCTATAGCAAGTATCAAGGTTGATGAACATAATCAACTACCACATTCGAAACTAACAACTACAAAATAACCTTGTATAAATTTTACTATCAATAGCTAACCACCAATGATTGCAATCCATCCACACATATCACCCAATGAGTCCCATAACCCAAACCACTCCTAACATAACTTCCTTTCGCTCTCATCGACCATCATCTAATGCAATTCTCTCTTATTGACTACCCACCAAGCTATCTATCAAGGCCTAACCACTTAAAAACCTCATTAGTCATCACCTTAGTGACTATACCCCCAAATATAGTCTTAGTTCATGGTGATGCTTGCTGGATCGAGACTATCAACAACAAATAGCACATGTTTATTAGTAATGGAGTTTACATTAATTCTATTTAATTCATTGTTAGCACACACAACAAATAAGGCTTTTCGTACATGTACACTTGTACAAATGCAAATCCAAAGATTAATGAGTCCATCGGCAACTCATAAACTGTATAATATGCAATTAAAAAGATTAGAGTTATTATTTAACCAATAACACAAATTTAAAGGTTAATTTCTTGATATTGTATGAAGATCTATAAACTAAGTTTATGAATTAGGCCTAATGGGCTTTTGTTAGATTATTTTTAAGGTATGACACATTAAGTTAGCAAACCCATTCATTAATTACTTTTATAAGCTTTTACAATTAGTATATAATTACATTTCTCGACTTTAATTAATTAACTTAGTTCAAAAATAGTAAATTAATACTTAGATAATCGAATTGCAAAGGGCTTTGTAATGATTTGGTCCTTTAACTATGTTTACCCTGAATGATATTTTATTAATCTATCATTCAATTAATCATCTTGTGTAGATTGAACCACATAGAGGTGGAATTAGTTAAAGGTGGATCAATTTAGTCTAATTGGACCAATTGAGGACTAGTTCAAGAAGATCGAACCAATTTGTAATAACTCATTGATACAAATCTTAGCCAAATTATTTAATTTTGGTTCATGATTTTGTAATCGTAATGATCGTGAAGTAATGTTGGGTATTCGACCTAAGTAAATCAATCAACATCCCAAATTTTGTGAACAAACATAATTTTAATAAATTTAAAGACTTATGAAAGACCAAAGTTAAATTTCTTAAGAATAAGCTTGAATATCATTAGAATATAGAATGAGCACTCAAGAACACTCACTTAAACTATTTTTTGGAAAATTAATGCATATAAACTACTTTTATTGAAACTTACTTGAATATCATGAATCAAAACTTTACATAATGTGAACAAGATTGAATATTCAATGAAATTCATCATGAATACATTGAAGATATTTAAAGGCATCAAGAATAGAACTTTTATTTTTCAAAAAAAAATGGAAGATTAAATTTAAACATAACCACATTCAACTATCTAAAATCAACAGTAATCCAAACTTCTCCAATTCAATACCAATGAATCAAACATTACACCAAATCAACACTTAAATTCACCTAATAATTATCATTGATAGTATTAACATCAATCGTTTACATTTCTAATGCCCATTTTATTAAACATTTCTGATTTAACACCAAAAACACTCCAACTAGCACAATTGACTACCAAATCTCAATCTCAATCCAAATCCACTTCACATGCAACTTCAAGTACCATGTATATTATCAATTCAATAATTAAACCAACAATTCAAACATCACAAATACCCATTGGACTACCTATAAGCCATGGCATGTACATGTATATAGTTATATATGTACTTTTCCAACCAATTATCAAATCTAAACCTGTTTTTGTACCATCAACATCTTAAATATCCATTAAATATTTTTTAAAATATCAAATTCATCATGAATCATACCCAAATCATCATGGATGGTCACAAAACACATGTATAATTCCAACTTTATCACTTCAAATCATTAAATCTTGAATTAACTATGCCCAAACATCATCAAATTATATGACCAACAAACAAATATCGCAAGATAAACCAATTGAATACTTATCATATCCAAATACATCATAAATGATGCCACATGTATGTATCATATATCCATATTATCATCAATTAAACAATGAAACACGCTTTTATGCTTTAATTAATTAAATCTCCAATCAATTAAACATAAGAAAAGTCGATTCCCAACACTTATCTTAAGTAACTTTATCCTTAGCTATTTGCACCAATTGAAACCTACTACAACTCCAAATAACTATACTACTATTTCTTCTTGAATTATCTTCAATTAAACAAAATTAACATATAGTTACTTTTCTTAATCTATAGATCAAAGAAAGCCGATAAACATATGTAAATTAATATTTACCTTTAAAACCCAAAACTCTTGGAAATTGATTTCTTAACTCTAATAAAATGTCACACCACTTCTAAGGTTCCTTTGTGTCTTGATTTCCTCTCTAATTTCCTTAAATTAATTGAATCAAAAAGATATTATTAGAGTTCTTACTAATCTAAAATCCAAATCAAATTTAACCAAATCAAAGATTGAATTACTTACTAAATTTGAGTGAAATCTTGATATAAAGCTTCTTGAATACTTGAATTGCCTTGTAGATAATTGATTGAACCTAAATTAAGAACAATCCTTAACACTAGAGACCCGCACCATTTAGAGAAAAGTGGAGAGTGTTTTTCATTCTTTTGTTATACAAAATGAATATTCATTTAGCTAAACTTTCCTCGTAAGGTAATTAATGAGGTATAAATACTAAGTTACGCCTATTAAGGTATCAAGGTAAATTAAGCAACTGACTTAAGGTAAATATTTTTAGTATGCTAATTAGTAAAGTAACCTTAGCTAAATGACTAACTTAGTGCTATTGTAGTAATTTGATGTTAGAAAAATATTTTGAGATTTAGCAATCCATTTGCTCAAATCCTTGATAAATCATTAAAAATTCTTTTTAATGAGCTTCACTAAATTGGGATATTTCACCACTACAAGCATAACCCTCTACTGTCTTTGATTCTTACTACATCCATTATTGCTCACATAGCAAGAGCTTCTATAATCCCATATCTGTTTTAATGATCAAATCATATCATAGTTGCTACTAAACTTCCATTTTCATCTCAATATGCAACACTTAAGCTCTCTTAAATGCTCAATGCAACATGACCATTGACCTTGACAAATGATGGTGCTATAAACTTTTAGTTCATCTCAATTGATGAAGATTCAGTTGTATCTTATTGTTGACTTGCTACTATAACTAAATTCCCCTAAATGTATCATAAATCCTTAAGGATTGTTGCCACTAATTTACTCAAATTAGGCCTCTTTTTTCTAAAAAATGCACATATTGCATTGCGTTAATATATTCCATGAAATGAAGACAATTTTCTTAAACAAATTCATAACATCCTCTAACCACGGATCCAATCTTGAAATTCTAACTTGGTCAATTCTAAAGCGATAAAAAACAAATCAAATTGCTTTCACCAATTACAATGAAATGATAAATGTTCTAGTATTTCAACTTCTTAGTAAAAGCTACATAAAGGGTTAAGTTTTATCTTCTTAAAGAATAAGTTGTAATTAGCGTCTAGTAAATTATTGCATAACCTCTATTCTTCCACATATGATGTTTGTGTTTAGGTAAACATACAAAATTCCATATTTCATTTTTATATTTTGAATGAATGATGTAAGAAGACAATGTATATTCCGATCTAAGCCACTTTTCCTATTAATTATTACACGATTACTACTCTTAACTGAGTAGCTTCTACACTTCTCTTTAGGCCAAACCATTCAATCATTAATCTCACTACTACACATCAGTACAATTTGTATGGCTTAGATTTTTTATTCAAAGTACAAATGGTAAACAGGTTTGAGATTTTAGGATTTACTCTCTTAGCCCAAAACATCTACCCCACTTCATATCTTATAAAGAGGGCTCTGCAATCTTACAATCCAACATATATCTTGACAAAAAGGGATCTTAAGATCCTTCCTAAAATTAGATGACTCTTCGTCTCAAACATGCTTAATCAACATTTTAAAAGTAATATCTTGCCCCTATAAAATACTTTGACCTCCTTATGATGCTTTACTTCCTCTTTCAGAATGTAGAAAAAGGGCATTTAGGAAGTAGAAAATTTATACATAACTTAATCTCAGCTATATGTAAGTTTTGAAGAATTTTCCATACTAATTTTCCAAGTAGAGCTATATTAAAAGAATGAAAATCACTAAATGCCATACCATCTCTAACAAATTTTTAAGTGAATTTTATTTCTTGAATTATTTTCCCCCACTAAAATTCTAAATAAATCCATTTAACCCTTGACACCATTTCTTAAGAAAACTCAAAACACTCATAGAATTAGTTTTTTGCATGTTTACCAATCTTTTAAAAAAAACTTACACAAGTACATATTATACAAAAAAGAAATTACATGAATAACGTTGCAAAATCGTATGTTATAAATTCTATTTTATGACATTATACGGATGTCTCATTTTATAAATGTGACATTCGTTTTGTCGCAATTGATTTTGCGATGTTATATGGATGCAATTTTACCACAACATACTTATGTCACAATTGTAAAATGAAACATTAGTGTAGTGCAAAATCACATTATACGGTACACATATGTCACATCATATGTTGCAATTGTAACATGACTTTTTCACACTATAGCAAAATGTTGTTTAATTTTTTTATGGTAAATTTGCGATATTTTCAATGCATTTTATACTAAGTTTGTAACATAGGACATTTTGCATATCAAATATAAATTATTTTTAGATACATTTCATGCTAATTTTTAAATTTTTATTATGTACTAAGTTTATCACTAAGATTTTATTAAATTTCAGAACTCAAACTTTGCATATGTGATAAACAATAAGTGAATTCAATAGTTTTGACTTTACAGCTTATATCAATATTTTATTATAACATTTCATAGCTCTAAATTTATCAGGTCACTTCGAGTAATTATTATGGCCCCATCGTGAATTTTGAGCCTAAATGAAAAAATTTTATAAATGCCCTAAATTCTAATGTTAAGGTCTTTTTGCTAACCTGCAAACTTACATATTCAATGATTTTGCTAAACATGCGACATTTTCATATTCTTATTTTATTTTGGATTTACTTTTATGTAAAAATGTTATTCAAACAAATTTGTAAGTTTTATATTTTGCTCTTAATAAATGCTTAATTCTAAGCGAATTTTCAAATTGATTTTTAAAAGGTGATGTAATTTCGACCCCAAAAGTTTTTAGTATATTCTCTGTAATGTATAGATTTTTGTTTTGTATGGTGTTTTCCCAAAACAACTTGATTATTTTTGCTAATTTGTGGTTTTCTAAAAACTATTAGTTTAGAATTTTCAAAAAATTAAAGATTTTTTGAGAAATCAAGGCTAAATCCGATTTTATATCATTTTTCAATTACTTTGATGACATGCCAAAGATTTGAACTTAATTTTAAGAGTAAAAATGCCGATTCTATGAGTGAAAACGAATTTCTAGAGTCAAAAACATTGATTTTCAATTATATGTATATATAAGTTTAATTGACTTTGTTAATTTGATAAATTTTCTTGAGAAATCTTTAATGGCTAAAAGTAAATAGGAATGATTACCTACTGCTTGTCTAAGATCATGGTGATATTTTCATAATTATTCAGCTAAATACACATATTTAGACAAATTAGTTAACTTTTATCTATATTTACCTCTTTATTCTTAGCATCTAATCCATACAAATTGGATTTTGACATGCTTCCAAACTAGCCTTGTCTAGAAAGGGAACCAAAATTGGTAAAATGTGAAGTTTTGGTGAGGTAATAAGGTTTTTTTTTTTTTCCCTTTTTTGCTACAGATGGTACTATAGTATATCAATTAAGCTATACTACAATACAGAATCCTATAGGAGGTCTTAAGAATTATCAAGTATAAAAGGAATTGTACAACCTTCCTTAACCTAAAAAGTAAAAGAAACTAAAAAGCAAAAGGAACTAAAAGTAGATTATAGACACCTCATTTTTGCTCTCCTTTTTTATTATTTATTTTTTAAAAATAATTAGGATAGGGTAAAAGTTCCTAATTTAGGAAAAACTAAAAAATAAGAAATTTGGAAAAAATACAAAAAAAGTAGAGAATTTAAGAAAAACAAAAAAAAAATAAGAAATTTGAAAAACATACAAATTGAAAATTTAGGAAAAACCAAAAAAATTACACAAAAATGAAAATTTTAAGAAAATTACAAAAATAGAAAATTTATTTATTTATTTTGTTTTATTTAGTTAGTTATTTTTATTATTTTATTAATAAAAAAAAAAAAAGAGAAAGGGGGGAATCGAACCAGGTTTTAAAACCTGATCGATATAAGCTACTAAATAAGGCTCAAGGCCTTGATTTGATTTGGGATCACAGTAGTAGGTGCGCCACAATTTTTTTGAATCACACGCGTAGCACATATCCTGTACGTAGTCGTCGACCCCAACCTTCTTCTTCCTCGGTTTTTTTTTTTTTTTTATTTCCAGCTCTTTTTTTCCTTCTCAGTCAAGCCACTTTAAATCATTTTTTTATCACTTTTATTACTGGTGAAATCATATAGTATGTATTTGCTTGCTTTTAAATTTACCTCAAAACCCATCCAAATTCAGTTGTTTACATAGTTAAAATTAAGCTCTAAAACGGAAAAAAAATTCATTTTTCAAGTCAAAACCCATTAATGAAATTCGCCGATTTAATTCAATTTCTTCAACATTCCAAGCTTAATCCTCATGCCTCCAGTATAAATAAGAGTTTTCTCTTCATTCCCAACACACACAATCACGAGAATCTATTTAATGAGCACATACACTATACTTTCTCTCTCTAAAAAGAATTTTTTTCTTTCTTTCTCTAGGAACATCATCTTCTACAACAGTTTTCAATGAAAACCACTACCGTTGTCAAATGTCTCACATCCAAAAACCTCAATTCAACATTCTACTAGAGCTCAACCACCCACCTCATCGAGACCGAACCAAATTAGTCCGACCCAACTCGTCTAAGTCAACCTGACCTGAATTGAATGAGGTTAATCCAATCTGTATCCGTCCTTAGTCCAACTTTTTCGATTATTTTGCAATTTTATTTATTTATTTATTTATCACTCATGTACATGTAAATGTAATTATAAAAAAAAAAAAAGAAAAGGGAGAAAAACAAAGAAAGAAAAAAGAGAAGAAGAAAGGAAAAGAGAAAAAGAGAAAAGGGATAGAAAAGCTCGTTTTTTTTTTTTAATTTTCGATTAAGATTTAAATAAAAAGAAAAGAAATAATAATAATAGGCTAGTAGGCAAAAAAAAAATCATCTTACCACTTAGAAAATCAATTTTCTAAAATAAAAAGTAAACGATCATTTTTCAAATTAGGACCTTTTCTAGAACTTTCCAAAATAAAACCCAAGTTCAGGACTTTTTAGATCTTTTCTAATAAAATCAAATCTACTCAAAAACATAAACCCAATTTTCTTCTTTTTTTTCAAAAGTTAAAATAAATCAACCCGCTTAAAACTTTACAAAACGAACTATGGAAGTATAATCTCGAATAATAGGTACATAAGCACACGTACATCGTAGTGACTTAAAATATGGGAAATTTTTATTTTCCCCCTTTAGTAGATTTTTCTTTAAATTCTTATTTTTTGTAAATAGATATAATTTCAGTTATCCCTTGTAAAAAAACATAATTAGAAGAGTATTTGAAAAGTAAAATTGAATTCAGAAAGTTAATAGTAGTACTGGTAAGGTTTAATAAGATAGCTCCTAGATCTAAATCTCTAGTTTTAAAACAGTTTTAAAAATTAGTTTTATCGATAAACTAGTAATTAAGTTATAACTAATTCACCCATTTGGTTATAACTTAATATTTTTTCCCAACTCTGATCAAGTGGCGACTCCAAACAATTTTTTAAAGAAAAAATGTTTTTCTTTAACCCTTAATCAAGAACCAATATTAAATGATTTAAGGTTTAACATTGGTTAGGTTGAAGAAAATATTAAAAACCAGGAGAAAAACCAAGCTCAACATAGACGATAAAGTAGAAGATTCAAGGTAAAGTTTTAGGTAATAAACAATTATAGGGGGTAATGTAGAAGCTATCTAACTTAACAAGTAAGAGTAATGCAAGTAAAGGATATAATAGAAGGTATTTTAGACATAAAGTTCAATTGGACGCATGTAGATAGAACTATAAGAGATATTAGATCATATGTCTTAGCAAGAATTGTAGAATGTCCTTTGTTGTAAGTCCTACCTTAAACCTATCTAGAGGGAAAGGTAGAAGTTTCCCTAATAAGAAACGTAACTAAACAAATAAAATATAAGGAAGTGTAGAAGATATCATAAACCTATATAGAATTAACATCTAATCCTTAATATGACAAACACTTAAGATATAAACTAACCTAATCTAAAATTAGTAATCTAATTAGATATATTTTGGTAACTTGTACAAGAACTAAAGTATAAGTTCTAATATAAGTTTCCTTAATGATGTGAAGAATAAACAAATTCTCTCGAGTAACCATGAATACAGGTAAGTGAAATCAGTACTTTACTATGTTTTGAAGTATAATATAAAAGTACATAAAGGTTGAGATACATATTTCCTATAGCTATAAGTAGTTAGATATGTGTTGGCAACGTATATGTTTAGATTCTAAGTCTTGCTTGAAAGTGAAGTTACATGTTATGACTATTTTGTTGTGCTTTGCTTCATGAATGGATTGTTTGAAATTGGTTGGTCACTTCTAAAAATGGACAAACCTAGACTTAGACTTAAATGCTAATAGGACGTGTATTGTAACCCATAAGGGAACAATAAAGATTCTTCGACCAAAATACTAATTGTTCGAAAGAAATAGCTGAAGCAGTCTCTTCCCTATATTTAGCCAAATTAAGTGATAAAAGAAGAGGTCACAACAAAGGTAAGGGTGCTGGTTCAAAGTTGGTCTCTGTAGGAGCTAGGTCTCCCCCAATGTACAAACTTGAGTTTGGCCATGAGTCATTGAATTACATTAGAAAACTCCTCAACCCAGATTAAAGTGAACGTAATTTCTCCAATCTCACAATAGACCAGACACCATGCAATGGCATATGTTCTATGCATTACATCTAAATATATTCATTAACAATCCTGCTCATTTTGTTACATGTATATATTTTTAGTGTAACACCTCAAAACTCAAGACGCCATAAACCATTATTGATCCCTAAAATCTACCGCTATGTGTCTCCATGGTTGTCAAAATCATTATTTTACTGTTACTTTAAACGTATAGATCGGTAAAATTACATAATATTAGTAAAATTATAAGCTTATAGAATGATACATCAAAATTCATGATTCTACAAAAAATCTACATCTAAATAATTTGACATTCACTTTAACTAAGAAAAACATTATAAAATCATAAATCATACAATTGTATAGTTGATCAAGATTTTAACAACTTTTGGGTTCCTAAAAGTTACTAACATGTTAAGCATAAATAAATAACTAATAGTCTCCAAAACTTAATCAAATAACTCCTAAACACTCAATAGCATTAAATCTCAGTTTACAATTGATAGCCCCTGTTATGAGCATAGAACAACTAATAAAGTCTCATAGTGACAATACTCTCCTATAGCTCGTGTCTTTCAACTCTTTCTCTATCTACGAATTTCATAATTATAGTAGTAAACAAACCCTTCAGTATCCTTATTCTAGTAATAATAATATGCACTCCTATACTCATATAGTCTACATACTCACCTAAGGTCCCTACAACTCAAAAAGAAAGGGAATGAGCTAACGCCCAAAATGGAAACCCATAAGCACATATGCATGTCATGTAATATTCACCATTACATATACAATAATGTAAGAAGAATATCAAACAGCTAGTTATTGTCTTAGTTCAAGTTGGGAAACAACATGATTTAGATTATTCGTAACTAACCCCAAACATAAAATAACTCAAACTCCCTACACGATTCCTAAGTTAAGATACTATATCATTATGACCCTATCTACTGGCACTATGACTACTAAACACCTCCTAATCTAATTAGTACCAAGACGCTAGTACTGCAACCCTCGAACACCAACCCAATCTACCTTAAATCATTTTCAGGAGGGACTCCATTAGGGACAGCGTTAACCAAGGATCAATGAGGTGCTACCTCAAGCACATTAGTATTGTGACTCCCTAAGACCAGCCAAACACAAGTAGTAACCAATTATCATGTCATATTGTTATTAGTCTAGTTAACGTTCATCTATATTACACAAGCACAATCAACAACCAAGGGTAACACAAACTTAGGTCTTATATATCACTTGAAGTAACTAATTCAAAATCTTTTCAAACTCAATACGTGAATCACAAGATAAAACTTCTTTTAGAATCTAGTCATAGGTTACATAAACTTAATCCAAACTTGTCTTACTTTACTTCTTTTAGAGTTTAAGGATCATTATAGACTTCCTAAAGTGTTTAGAAAATGTTAAGACAGGACATAGGGAAAGAAAGGTTACAAAATACAAATGAAAAAGGAAGGAACAAGATCACAATTGAGAATTATAGTCATGAACTTCAAGACTATGCTTCTCCTTTAAATTTAACCCTTAAGATTATGCCTAATATCACGATCGTACTTCTAGGCTACAAACCTCTTACCACGAACTTCATGCCTATGATTCTTTATTTTTCACACCTACGCTTCATATTTAAGGAATCATGGTCCGAATCACACCCATGCTAATGTAATCCTCTTGACCTAGAAATTCTTTTCACTTCATGTTTCAATGAAACCATCTTAAAGGGGTTCATAGGTAAAATCACACCCATGATCATGCTTCATACTCAAGGAATCATGGTCCAGATCACGCCCATGCTATTGTAATTCTCTCGACCTAGAAATTCTTTTCACTTCATATTTTATTGAAACCATTTTATAGGGCTTTACAGGTAGGATCATGCCCATGATCTTGCCTATGCTTCTTTTATTCGACAATCTCCAATCCCTTTACAATCCATTACTATACATACAACCTTAATTCCTCTAATAATCCCAAACTTCTCTTACCTTTGATCTTTTTTTATCAAATTATAATAACAAAACACTCATATATGTTCCTAAAACAACTAATCAACAATAGATTGATAATTAAGAAGCACGTACCTCAACATTTAGGGTTTTAGCACTTATCACTTCACACAACAACGAATGTCATTACTCTTTCAAATATCATTTTTGCACTAAACAAATCCAATTACTTTATAAAAGGTTTTATCAGATTGAAAGAACTCTTTTCAATAATGAGAAAAGAAGAAACCTAAGGTTTCTCAAACCCTTTAAATACTCCCCTTAGGTAATTACTAAAATACCCCTATACTTAAACCCTTTTTTTTTATTTTTTATGCCATGACTTATTTTTCTCTTTTATTATTTTTATTTTTACGGATTTTACATTCAATTTCTATCTTCATACCAAGGGGGTAGTTGCTCACATTCCTATAGGCTTTTATACAGGTTTAAAGAGACATACCATAACCTACCATCCTACGGGCATAATAAAGATGGACGAAGTTAAAGCATTCTTTTGTCTTTTCCTTTCGAAGTCAGTTGCTTCTTAGAAGACCCTTTTTTATTTATAATTTTCATTACATCGAAGATTCAGAATTTCTTTTATATGCTTTATGTGTAAAACTTCATATAAATCTATATTTTAAATAAATATAATGTATTTTACCATAGTTACTAAATTGAAGATGTTCCAAACTAGTATAGTCATATGTGTTCACATATATCAAGCTTATCATAGCAATTAAGTGGCCGTCTTCTATCGTAGGTTGGTGTACACAACAAAACTATTACGACTATACTACTCTTAAGGACCAAGGAGTAAATGAATAGGTATGAATACCATAAGCAATGGCTTTTATCATTACTTCTTTTTCTTTTGCTGATAATAGATTCCTCTTCCATCATTATAATTTGTGCATTTTTCTTCCCTTTATAAAATCTAAAGGTTAAGTTCAAATTGTTGATTTTGGTTCATAAGTTTGAAAAACTATTGACTAAGATGTAATATTGTGAATTCCATTTGATCAAATTAATCAATAACTAAAGTCTCATGAACAAATATGATTTTCATGAATTTAAAGATTCATTACAAATCAAATGTACATTTGCCTTAAGAACATAGTTGAAGATCATTGAAAATAGGATGAACACTCAAGTATATTCACTATATTTTTTGAATTACAATCATAGATGAACATTATGGATCAAAAGCTTCCATAATATGAAAAAGGTTAAAACATTTCATGAGTTTTAACCATGGATAAATAGAACAACTTTAAAGCATTCAGTTGGAATTTAAAGCATCTAAAAGATATTCAAATTTTTGGAACTTCTAGAAAATTACACGAGAACATAAACATATGCAACTCTAAGAGTTCATACTTGATATCATCTAAGCTCTTATCTAGTCAAATTCACATACCACTTCAAGGACTCATCATAGCACTAAATCAACACCTAAAATCATTTAGGATCACCATAAGAATATCCAAATCACTTAAGATCAAATCTAAAACCCAAATCATCAATTATTCCCAAATTTAACACCTAAACACCCTAATAAGCATAGTTGACCTTCAATCTTAGTTCTACTTCACATGCAACTTCAATTAACATAACAATCATCATATCAAATACCAATTTATCAAATCAAACATCATAAACATCAAAATTCATTTGAAAGGTAATGTCAACGTATGTTCACCCAATCAAATCCTTATTCATCAATTTCTTTAATATAAATATACTTTCATTCTATAAACACTCTAAATTTTCAATAAATACCCACTAAATATCAAAATTCAAGAAGTAGTGCATCCATTCATCAACAAAAGTCACTACAAACTTAGATTCAACATTCATCAAATTAAGTCAATCTAACTTACCCTTATTGTCATCAAACACTAGCATCTACCACGTTTAACATCTAAAAATCATAAGAATCCTAAATTAAACTACATATACCCACATTCTCAAGAGTTATGCCACATTCGTATAACAAATACATAATAGAAACCCAATTTATCCCTTAAACATGCATCGAATCCACAATTCATTAAACCTCCCATCAATTGAACTTATTAAAAGTAGAAATTAGATGCTTACCTTATAATAGTTGATCTCTAACTATTTGACTTCTTGAAAACCCCCTAAATCCTTAGAACCTCCATATTACTACTCTTGCCACTTTGAAAACCTTCCAAATAACATTTAGGCACCTACTCACTTTTCTAAAACTATAGATCACCAAAAGTTATGTAACATATGTGAAAATTAATTTCAAATCTTGAAATTAAAATTAATGTTACCTTAATTCTACTACTCCTATGCCTTTATAAGCTCCAATTGGGCATAATCAACTCCTTGTTTTAATTAGATCCAAGAGTATAGTTAGTGCTCTTACAAAATTAAGATTCAAATGAAATTAACTTAAGATAGAGATCAATTACTTAACTGGTCTTGTATAATTCTTTGAACTAGGACCTCAAGAGCACTTGAATTCCCTTCTCAAAACTAACCTAATTACAAGAGAAGACACTCACTAAGAGCACCACCTAGCTCATGCCACCTTTAATTAGAATATTCAAAACCCCCTAAACTTCTCTTACAAGGCATTTGCAAATTCTATCTACTATTCTACCCTCTTAACTAAACTATAGAAATAAGGGTATTAAAGTAAAATAAATAACCAACCTAAGGTAAAGTATCTCTCAATTTCATTTACCAAAATGCTCTTAATCATTTAATTAGTCTAATGTTATTCTAGCGATTGATTCGTCGAAAAATATTTAGTACTTTTAAAAGGCCCTTTTAATTAAGCTTATTAAATCCTAGAAAATTATTCTCTTGATGACTTGTTGATTCAAGGTATTTCAATACAGAAGTTGTAATGGTGCAAACCCATGGTTATGCGATGCTAGTTCAAATGTCACATTGAGACCATGCTCCTAAAGGCATGATACGGGCAATGAATTCAACACGAGACTGCGTATTATCGTTATTGTTGTGTTGGTGGCGTGAACTCAAACCGTTTCCATAAATCAATATTCGTTGTCATTAAGTTTGGTGTTATTTCAAATTTTGGATGTTAGAATTGTGTTGTTGACCTCACTATATTAAATAACTCGATAAATCCACTTGTTGCATTTAGTATTTGTAAGACTTAGTGCAGTATGGTACAGTGTATGTGTATGATGCGGTGGTTACGTATTTAATTTCACTTGCCCAACTAATTGGAATTTTAATATTTGAGGTGATGATACTCATATTGGTACATATGACGAGCCAGTTATGATTCAATATGGGTAGATGGGATTTGTGCTAGTTGGCATACCTTTGATGATGGTTAGAATGGATTTGAATGATTGCTAGATATTAACTGTCGAGTTATCTTTTTAGTTTATCTATTTAGAAAATTAATTTTCAATTTCATTTTATATGAGATATTAAATGTTAACCTTTGAGAGATTTTTAGAGATATGATAGATTATTTGTGGTTTTAGTTGTTTTCGAGCCTTTGTCTATTCCTATTTATGGTAGGAATATATGGTGGTGCATCTTGCACCCCTACTCAGGAAATTCAATTCTATTCAATATGATGCAAATTTATATAATTAATCACTGTTTTTCAATAGCCCTTTTCACAAAGTATAAGTTTCGTCTTTGCCTTGTCCTGTGATTTGGATAGAGACATGTCGAGAAAAAACAAATTTGCAATAAATTATTCCTTATACCGTTATAAAAACTGCATACTTATTTGAGTCATTAACTAGTACGACGCCGATTGCACGCAAAGAATTACTGCACGTCAAGTTTGCCTTCTGATACAAAAAAAATTGCTACTTTTTTAATACAAAAGTCATTGGGATACGCATGAATACTTGGAAATCATCCCATTCTCGAAATTTAGTTTTATTGGAAATCATCCCATCTTCTAAATTTAGTTTTTTTCAATCTTGCTTAATTTATTCTCTTAAAATACTAACAATTAAAACTAAAAGAAAGATGATAATATCATTAATGATATTATTGTGTATTTCAAAAATTTAGATAATTTAACTAAAAGGTTAATCAAGAAGATGAATTGTAGTAAAAGACATTGAATAACTGAAAGGGTTGCTCCCTCCATTCCAAAAGGAAATTGAATAAATAAACAAAGAATCGACAAATTTAAATAATTCAAGGAATAAACAACATGTATAGGTTCATTTGGTGTTACATATATGGACACACATATATGTAAATGTACACTTGAATGTTCTTCCTCGGGCAAACTTCCGCCATTTTGTCTTTTGCTCTCTGAATACAAAGTGTTAGCGAAAAGTAATCGACCAACCCCACCAAGCCCGTTAGTCCTTTTGTGTGTTAGAGAAAAATACCAATTAATTAATTTAATCGTAACATCACACGCTTAGCCGTTCGACTAAGATGTCCAAAGCTTCCTTCATCCACCAATGACGACACACTTCTCTCGCTTCTGCTAGTGACATCTATACATGAAATAAACACGAGATAGTTTAGTATACTTATATAAATTTATCATAGTTGTATGTGTGTATATATATATATATATAAGGAAATGCTTACCCAAATTCTTTGGCGGACATGTCTTTCCGGCCAATGATCAAGTTGTTCCTTTACAAACAGTGGAAACATATGCCCCTCGTAGTATGTACCGGTCCTTTTGCTTAGAAAGCTCCACCTTCCCAATTTAAACTGAAATTTATCACCAACATTCCTCGTTTAAGTTATTATCGTACAAGTGGAACAAATAGGCTAATATATATGATAAGCTCAATTAGTACAATTAAATTTGAACATTTCATAAATTTTTGTTAGACAACCTCAGATTCACTTTTATCTAAAAAATTAAAAATAACAAACTTAGTATTCTAGCTCGAAGTTAAATTTGAGCAGTTTATGAATAGATTTAGTTCATTTAACTAAGCCTTCTCAAAAATAGAAGTATATATATAAACAAGGCTATACTAACTTCGACATCACCAATAACTCCAGCTTCTTCATGTGATTCCCGTAGAGCAGCCTCTTCGACTGATTCATCAAGTTCCCAACCACCCTGAAGGCAAAAAATAAATAAATAAATAAGTAGAGAAAAGGAATTTAATTAACTCCGATTGACCTCAACGAAAAGGCAATAAAAATGTACGGAAATCGATCGTATATAAGTAAAGTTACAAATTTAATTGTTGAAACAAGTTAGAACCGACCGACATGTTATTGTTGTTACCTTGGGGAACATAAGCCCTTGCCCTTTCTGTGAACTGATCAATAGAACTTCCATATTATCAGTAGTCATTCCATCTTCGTCACTTTTGTATCTATAGGGTATGCAACTGGGGAATAAAGCGCACAAATAACATTAATCACAATTCATATATAACCGAAACAACATAA
Source organism: Lumnitzera littorea (assembly GCA_024138015.1). Lineage (NCBI taxonomy): Eukaryota > Viridiplantae > Streptophyta > Magnoliopsida > Myrtales > Combretaceae > Lumnitzera > Lumnitzera littorea. The sequence continues at coordinate 40,092,304 of JAMXBB010000006.1, read as the reverse complement.
ACTAAGGTTGGTTTATGGGAATCAAATCAAACTCACCCTACGACTTGTCGGCAGCCCACGCTGTTATATCTTTGCAATTCTCTTCCAGTTCGAGAAACCATACATGCCATCTTGATTAGCTTCCACGATTATTTCTGAGTTCAAATAGCTTATGGGATTGGATAATGGGTTTCACTATTATTAAACGAGAAAGATAGATAGATATGCAAGCAAGGAGGATAAGGGGTGCGGTGTTGAACTGAAGGAAGGACTCAGTATAAACACGTTTATATAGAGTTGAGGATAACAGTAACAGGGGGACCGTTGAAAACCCGAAACGACGCGTTACACGGGAAACGACGGCCGAAAAGGAACTGGCTGACTGGCTTTTTATCCGTGGATGCTGCGTATGGAGTGATGTGAATTGCAACTACGGTACGGAAAATGTGGGGGAATATGTTAAATGAACGTGTGGGGACATTATCTCTAGTTATAAGCAAATAGTATAATGTCTCTTTCTGTGTCGTTTCCTAACCCTAACTAACCCTGTTCCTAATTTAAGTCCACGCGGCATAACCCTTCCGGCTGTTAAGTAGTAACTTCCTCAATGCAATGCTGCTCACGTTGTAAACAGCAGATGTAACATCAGATCGTGATACTGCGTTTTAGTAGACTGAAGACTGGGATTTCAAATTACGTGGACTACCGACGGAAATACACAGTTCGTATATATCCAGTGTTAGTTACGATCAATGAACACTAGGGTAATAAATCAACCGAGCACCGTCCCATTCATCGAGAAGGAAATCCAAAGGGAGCTTGAGTTTTTTTGGTGCGATTGGCCAAAAGTTACTCTTAAGTATAATTTGCTTTCAATTAAACTCAGCACTCAAATTCAATATACAAATGAATCAAGCTTGACTTCGAAATAAAACTCATTCACTTAAATAAAATAAATTCAAGCATTTGTTTGAACTCGGAAACATACTTGTTCATATGTTATTAACATACTCATGAGTACGTTCACCAATCGATAAGTTATGTTAAAGATCATACCATACTAAAATATATAATATAAGAATGTTGGAACAAGAGTAGTGTAATTAAGGAATTATTAAAAATATATATATATAAGAATGAAAATATAAGAAAACTAAGAACAAATATCACAGGTTAAAATAAAAATCACTAATACAATAAAAAATAAAATCTTTCAAAATCAATTTTAAGCTTTAATTCAAGCTTGATCTAAAATTCAAACTTGTTTTGGCTTATTTATCGAAACAAGCTTATGTTAAAGTTTGTTTAGATAAAGAAGCTTAGGCTCATTTATCTAAATAAACCAAATTTAAGTTTCAAATTTCTTAATAAGCTCGAGCTCAAGCCTATAATATTCAAGCTTGATAAAAACTTGACTTAACTCAAACTTGATAATTTTTAAACAAACCGAGCCTAAACGATGTTAATGAAATCTGTATCCTAGTTAAATGCTTAGCAGCTTTTGAACTTGAAAGAAATTGATAAGTTTTAGATTTATGGATTTTATGATATATATGGGTTTTCAAATGGAATTAACAAGAACTGAATAAAATAAAGGGACATGAAAAATTCATAAATAGAACTGGAGTTTTATTTGATTTTAATTAATATTACATACAATTAATATTTCAATTGAAATTTTGAATAAATCAACTAATATGACAGGCAATTGATTCAACCAAAAGATTGTTTGCTACAATTACAAAGGAACTCATAAGAACTGGAATTTTACAGAAGAGTTTCTTAGGGTTTCAATTAATTGGTAAAAACTATCTACAGTGTCTTGTAATAAGAGTATTTATATGAAAACCTTGACATCACTGGGGACAAAAAGGAAAAGACTAATTAAGGATAAGGACCTAATTCTAAAGGACTAAATATGAGATAAACTAATTGTTAGAATGACATAAAAGATCAAATAGTCATAAAATAAAATAAATAAAATAAAAGACATCTATGGAGTAGGAATATCCCTACTAAAGATAAGAGACTCAAACCCTATCATATTCACCAGGCTGGAGGAGATTCGCCTCAAATCTCAAACAATGTATTCTCTAAGCTTAAAGCTAGCCTGCAAAACCTAAAGAAAAGTAAGTAAAAGCACCTAGCCAAGCTAGGCTCAATAATGACCTCCATCTGCAAATATCCCTAAACAAGCTCTATAAATCCTCTCAAAACCAATAATTCTTATGAGAACCCATTATTATGAGCTCCAACCCATTCACAAGCCTACTCAGCCATATACACTCACATCAAAATATAAGTATTACATAAGTAATCATGTAGCTTTCCACAAAACTTTAACCTCATAAAGAGCACATAAAGTAGTAATAATCGTGTACAACATGTTCTAGTTTACGCAATAACAAATCCATAAACCCCATGCCTTGTAGTTCACTAGTCTGTAAAGGAAAGCCCAATTTTCACTTAATGATATGATCACTCATTTCTTCCTAAGTTACTAATAGATTCTTTACAATAGGCAAATTTAACTCATCATGGCTCTTACTAGGGCTTATAAGAAGCATCTCAACTTTCTTATAATCCTCCCCATCACCATTGGTATTGTCAATATCCTCCTCCATATCTCTATACATCCCTTTCACAATCTCATTCGTATCATTAACAACATGCTCTATCAAATCCCTTTGCCCTTCCTCTTTACTCTCCTTTTCTTGCCCTTCTTTAAGAATTTTAGCTTGGTGAATTGGACACCAAACAATAAAGCATCCATAATCTAGGCACTTGAAAAATTTCTTCATAATTAGCTTCTCTTATTCATGCTCTAAGTTCATTTCAACACTAACTGCTCAATACAATCATGATCCTTTAAAATACTTAGCATTCTAAAATTAGTCTCCAATGTCTCCAACAAGTTTAATATTTCTACAGTTTTTGAATTTGCTAAATATGTAGATTCCATTCTTAATGTTATTTGAATAGCCTCGTTCAAAGTTTCAAATCTAAGAGAATCAATTTCTCTAGCTATTTCACAATTCAATCCCTCACAAATCTATGCATAATGTACATTCGAGACTCATGCAACTCACATTTCCTTCAGAGATTTGTAAACTCCAGAGTATATTCCTTAACATTCATGCATCCTTGACTAAAGACTAGGATTTCAAATTATGTGGACTACTGATGGAAATACACGATACATATATTAAGTATCGGCTACAAGTATTGGACTTTGAGGTTATAAATGAGCCGACTCACTCCTAAGCTACTTGAGCTCAACTTAACTCGAGCTTGATTCATAAATTAATTGAACTTAAGCTCAGAATAAAACTTGTTTACTTAAATGAGCCAAGCTTAAGCTATTGTTTATGCTCACGCATCAACATACAAGCAAATTCGTTTACATTTTTAACAAGCTAGCTCATGAGCCAATGTGTTCCATTAAAATCATATTATATTAAAGTTATTATATAAGAATATTAGAATAAGAGTAGTACAATTAAGAAATTATTTAAGAAAATAAAAGAATAAGAATATAATAATAGGAAAAAATGATCAAGAAATGTTAAATTTAAAATTTTCAATTAATTTGGGGCTTTTATTCAAAGTCAAGCTTAAAATGAAGCTCATTTTGGCTTGTTCGTCTAAATGAGCTTAAGTCTACACTTGTTTAGATAAACAAGCTAAGCTAATGAGCCTACACTCGAGTTTTAGATTCCTTAACAAACTAGATCTCAATTTTATAATTTTTAGATTTAGTAAAAGCTTAGTTAAGCTTGAGCTTAATAATTTTTAAACAAATCAATACTAAGCTTTCAAAAACTCAACTCAACTTAGTTCCCTTAACCTTAATGAGCACATATGATGACATACAAAAAGAAATCTTTACGAGTGTTCAAAACATTTACTAAAAGTTTAAATTTAAAAAAAAAAGGACCTTAAAGGATATATATCATTTTAAAATATGTTTTTTAATGAATAATATCGCATTTGATACCTAGACTTTAGTCTAGACTAAGGCCCAAGTTTGACCTACTGGGAACTAGAACCAAAATCATACCTACCAATTTACAAATCTCCAGATAGAATCGTGACTAACCAAGCCATCTCTAGTTCCAAGGAAATGTCCAAGACCTAACAAAGCACATACCACTTAAACCTATATATATATGTATATATACACTAATTTCCTTGTTTCTTATTTTTTTCCCCTTTAAATAGTGATAAATAATAAAATTACAAATTGAAAAAATAAATTATTTTAATTATGCATTATAAATTTTAGTAAGAAAGAATTCAAAACACAACTTAAACATGAAAATAAGTAAGGAGGCCACCCCAAATTTTATTAATATTAAATGAGAATATGAACCATACCTCTATTATGTAAAACCTGGTTTTCACCAACGAAAACAAATAAGGTAGTACTACCCTGTTGCAAATAATTGCTAAGTTAGTGCAAATAATAAATAACATAATACTGTCACCTTTAAATGAAGTTTTAAAACACCAAAAACAAAATATTTTTCTAATTTTTCATCTTTTTATTTTTTGAAAAAATAATTGTTTTATTTATAAGGTCACCACATTAATGCTTAACTACCTACAAATCTACAAGCCAAAATCAAACCACAGTAATTCAACAATTTTTTTTTTATAAAACGTTAGTGTGTTAATAAATTTATTTATTTTTAATGCCAACTTTATGTAATTATCCAATTCGTCTATATTTTAGAAAAATCCCAAAAAGACCCTAAGTTTTATTTGTTCATTTTTTTGAAAAATCTAAGTGAAATGCCCTAACTTTGAAAAAAATCGATTATGGTCTATTATTTAGGAAAACAATTTTTCTAACTGATAGAACATTTTGAGAATATAAAGTTCCACTCACTGTTATCTCACATGCAATTAGGGATTGAGCAAGTCAAACTTCAATGCATGCTTCAACATAACACATTGAAGTTGCTAAAGTATTCATCCTATTTGCTAAACGTACTGCATGGTTCCTATTCTCGCCTCACCACTTTAGCCCAATCTTCTATGTAAGAGAGCACTTCAACATTGGCAAGCAATAGCAAAGCACTGCAATCATCTAAAATAAATCCTGCCATGCTAAATGCTCATCCTACAATAGCTATGGAGAGTAAAGCTGCCAGAACTTATTGAGTTAAGCGATAGAGATTAGAAAGTCTTCATGCCTCTTACATAAATCCAAAATATGGAAGTCAGGGACACTAACGCTATCATCAAACTCAAAAGTAGTGGTTAAGTAATTGCTAAGTTCCATGGAGGAACCATTCACCTAGCACCCTTATGTTTTTTAAATCTTTGTGTCCTCATTGGGTCTATAGTAGGCAAACCATCAATAGTGCCCATCTGTGTAATGGTGGTTAAGTAATTGCCAAGTTTCAAGGAGGATCCATTTCCTCCACCACTCTTATGTTTTTTAAATCTTTGTGTCATCATTGGGTCTACAATAGGTAAGCCATCAATAGTGCCCATCTATATGACAGTGGTTAGTGAAGGACTCACCAAAACTTAACCACTATATATGAATAAAAACCGAGAAACCAACTCATTAGTTACTTGGGTTAGTTATCTAATTACTTATGTCACACTAATCATGTAAGATAGATGATGCAATGTTTATGGTTTATCTTTTTTGTTAGTGAGATTATCAAACCTATGAGGTGCCTAAGATCGTTGTTTACAATAAGGATGTTAAGTTATTGAGTTTCTTTCAAAAGATTTTGTAGAAAAGATTAGAAACTAAGCTAATGTTTAGTACTTTGAGCTAGCCTCAAACCAATGGACAAACTAGAGTTGTAAATTGTACTTTAGGTTGAGAGCTACTATGAGAAAAAATCTTACTAATTAAGACTTATGTTTACTAGTTGTTGAGTTTACTTTTAACGCATCTACATACAATTGTATTCAAAAATCTCTGTTTGAGGTTATGTATAACTACAATCCTAGTATGCTCTTAGGCTTACTATTTATGCTAGTCACAAAGGAAGAAAGTTTTAGTGGGGTCACTAAGATTAAGGAGATTTAGAAGATCCATTAGAAGGTTTCTAATAAGCTCAATATAACAGTGGATAAGAAGCAAAAATATGGTAATAGGGAAAGGAAGAGCAAAACTTTTCAAGAATGTGGTCTATTATGGATCCTCTCGAAGAAGGATAAATTCCAAGGAAGGAACTTCAGAAGCAAGTTCATAGAACATATGGACCATTTAGAATTGTAAAAAATATCAATGGTAATGCTTATCAATTAGAATTACTAGGCGATTAAGGAATTGTTGTAGCTTTTAATGTGTTAGATTAATTTCTTTATGTACTTGAAGATGATGAAGAGAAAGCACAAGATAGTTATGAAGAGAAAGGACAACAAGAGACTCATGAAGATTTGAGTGCAAATCTTAAACAGCATAGGATGAGATGATGGGAATTAGAAACAAAAGTAAGAATGTAAGCAGACTAAAGATTGGTATCAAAGTCAACATCATAAGGGGACATAATGATAAGATCAAAGACGAAAGGATCAAATAATCTGATTTAGAGGATTTTGGGAGATTTTCTGTTACTAAAAGTGATGAACTTCAAGATTCTTTTATGATTCATCACATGCCTCTTAGAATGAGCTTTGCTAATAGTGGCTTTTGAAGAAGGTGCTAAATTAGTAGCTTCTAATAGATTAGAGATCTCTAATTTAGAATAAGACAAGAATTTTACTTCAGAAGTAGGTTAGCTCAAAACTTCTTGTTAAAGACCGAATGCTTGATAGAATTTACTGAAAGATATTGGAAGGTTTCACTAAAGATTTAAATCTCGATATATTAGGAGAGTAGATATTTGATAGTTGTTTCTTTCCTCGTTACTGTTATTTTAATTCTTACTTCATTACCTTTCTTTGTATTAATCTTTTGTTTATAAATATTCTTATGTAACATATGAGAAGAAATTGGCCAATATTATAATTTCCTCTTAATTGAATTCATCTCTTTCGAATCCTTATTCTCATCAGTCTGCTCACTATGGCAAACAAAATTGTTTAGTCTGCTTGTAAGCTATATTAAATAGATTAAGCATAGTTTAAGCTTTCTTGATAAGTCATATCTAAGGAGGTACAATCCATATCTTTTTAATTCCATTGTTTTCATTACATTATTCACAAAACCCTGAAATATATTCATTGGTCGCAATAGTGTAGTGATTATTTTTCCCTAGACTTGTGTTTAGTTGCTTTGTCATTCATATTAGCTTAGTAAACTTCATCCTAGACATATCACACATATTATTGGATCAAGCAATCTCCAAGATCAACCTACATATACTTCATACATGATCAGTTATCAACAACAACCTCACTTACAACTTATTATAATCAATTTTGTGTTATATATTTTAAATAGATATACTAAGTTTTCTCACTGATTTAAGGTCTCCATAAGTAGAGGTGTATATTCTCCATGGACATTATTGATGGTCTGTTTTCTTTATGGGCCTATAAGCTCAAGGCTGACCTAGAAAGCACACCTAATACCAAGAGAAGAAGGAAGGATAAGTGGTGTGTGCAAAGCATAGATGCACTCCTCTAACCTTATAGGGTTTGTTCCCTAAAAGCCATATAATCTACAAGCAATAAGATGGTGGGCGTCAACCAATTATAACCCACCTACTCCTCATATAAATATCCTTAAGCATCTCTAAGTATGGGGGGATCAAAACAAGAAAAACCTTAGACTCTCTAGTTGTTACTATGTTTTCCTTAATTCCTTCTTCAAACTCTCTTTAACTTAAGCATTAGAGTAGTCACGTTGGAGTAATCTCGACACCACTAACTCATGTTTATTCATCTTGCGAGCATTGTAGCTCTCCTAACATATAAGGAAATCCTAAGCCTAGCCTAAATCCCCTGTAGTGAGGACTAAGCATCAACAAACATATTACTTTATTACTTTTGCTCTATAATGTCACTTTTGTTAAGAATGTTATATAGGTTAGATTTTGTTATGTCACCTTTTTAAATGGCAAAGCATGTTCCTTTGTGCAATTTGAATAAACAACATGTTATATAATATTGATGAGTTTAAGTTGTCATAAATTTACCCCAAAAATTTTAATATCATGAAAATACAATGAAAGGGTTCATAAGTTCTATAGAGTACCCTATACATGTAGTTATTATTAGGTATGGGTTTCATTGTCCTTTCAAGTTGTTATAAGGTATATTTTAGTTCCAAAATTTGAAAACTCATACTTATAAGTAAGGTATGGATAGAGCACTATACCTTACTCACTATGTACCAAACTACTCGCTCATCTCCGATTAAATGTCTATGGTCATTTTTTCTTTTAAAGAAAAAATATATAACTTAAAAAGAATTGTTACACTACTCGTTTATTGATGCACATGATGTATTAGTACTATTAAATTTTTTTTTCTTATTTTAAATTCCTTTTTGAGATCCTTTTAGTAGTAATGGTTAATAAATCTACTTCAAATACGCGTGCTGGATTTTAGAACTATAAATAAGGATATTTTGGGGTAAAAAACAAAACAAATAAGGATATCTCTTGATATTCTAAAAATTCCAGACAAAATTAAAGATTCAAAAAGGGCTGGCTTTTACGTCTACCACCCCAAAAATTTAATTATTAGAAAAAACAACAATAGTCGAAAAGATTAAAAGAGAAATTATTAATAATAAACACAACAGCACCACAGCAGAATGTCCCCATGTGAAATGGAATGCGGTGCTCACTAAAAAGCAGTTGTCCTATCCTCCACGTGTCCATGAATCCATATTTTATGTCTTTTTCCTATCCTTTTTGCCGGAAATGCTTGAATCCGCCATTTCCGGTGGCAATTTCCCTGGTAGTAGACGTGTTTACTTCAGCACGAATTAATTTTAAATCATTGGTTTATAGATCAATAAGAGACTGAATCGAGCTCAACTCTTAAGGGAACAGGTTCAAATTGATTCGTTTGAACCAAAGATTCAAAAGTTAATTCAGTTGCTTTTGAATTATAAGAATTTTTGTTTTTATCTTTTTTCTTTTCTAAACTTTCCTTAATTATTATAAATAATTTATATATTATTTTTTTCAATTAAATCTAAAACTTTATATAGTTGCTCTTGAATAAAAAATTTTATTTTTAATTTCTTTTTTTTTCAATTCCAAAATAACTCATTTGGACCATGTAAATGTAAATATATGATATTATATATATAATATAGTATATAGTATATATATACACTATATATATAGTATATTAATTATTATATATCATATATGCTATATATTTATTTGTATTATATATATACATATATAGTATATATAGTATATTATATATAATATATATTTTTTTTTAATTTTTGAAGTCTATCTAACTTTAAACTATAGAGCCAAACCACCAGTTCAAGAGTAGTTCAAGTTGATAGCCTATCAACTCAATAAATTATCATGATTGAATCACCAAAATTCTTAAAGTCTAATAATTTAATAAGCAGTTTAATAACCCAATAACTCTATTCATGATTCAAAATCAATCTTTTTATTAATTTAGTGGAGATGTAAAGGGGATAAACCCAATATAGCAATCGCACAAGAGGTGGACCCATGATAAATCATAAAGCTTTTCCGTCTGGCTACTTGGATTCCTCCAATTTGGTTCCGGGGCGGGATGCGAACATCCTGTAGCTTAGTTGGTAAGAAGATCGTCCTCTAGTAAAAATGCTACAAGCTAAAATTCCCCTTTCCATCGTATTCGCTGGAAAAACGGGAAAAAAAAAAAAATTGGAAGTTCTATTATTTAAGACCGTCATCGGCGCATGATTCCCTTGAAGTATCCCATCATGTCATTGAATATAGTATATTTTAGTAAGCAAATGTTAATTGGAATGGTATGGCGAATTATTACGAATTATTTGTCATGTACATTAGAATGCCATGATCCCAATACAGCACTTACACGGCGAAATGTGTATATGGACTAGACTTTGTCCAGTAACACAGGACAGGGTAAGCAATGAGTTTATTTGTCGTCAATTCTCAATGGTCCTTTAACAGAGTAATAGCATGTTAATTACTCCCCTCAAAGCGAAAAGGGAAATATAGAAAATAAAAATACGGCAGATAAAATTACCTTTCGAAAAAGTGATTGCAACTTAAGTTGAATCAAGAGCAATTTCTACTGGCATAAATTTATTAACTATCCTCTTTCCCATTCTGTATGTAGACATTCTCTTTCATCTTTCTCTCTCTTAAACTATCTTGAGACTTTCTCAGTCAAATCCGTCATCATCTAGACATTAGATGGGCACTATATGAAATTGACCTGAGGGGCAAGATTGAAATCATTTGGGTGACAAAACATGCAGATTGGATAGCACATTGGGAGGATGGAGGAAACCAAATAGTGCAGGTTTAGCCACCACCTAGTGTACATCCTAACTACGTCCCCTAGTACTAGCAAATTACTCTTGAATACATCAGCCAATCAAAGGTCTCCTGGATGTATACGGTACATACACTTGCTATTTCAATTACACATTTGTTTTCTAGTTATATGTCACTCAAACTTTTATGTTCAAATTGCAGGCGGACTTCATACATAGATTACCACATATATCATACCAAGACATTAGATCTAATCAGCATGGAGTTGATGACCTCATTCAAGAGATTATTGAGGTCCACCTAAGCAACCTATATGCACCCAATCCTAATGTAAATGAAGATGACTTCCCATCGAACAAGCTACAATGAGAAAGGAGCCGTCGAGGACATAGTTGTCCTCAAGTGGAAAGCCAAGGGCGTAGACAGGCCAACGTGTAGATTTGAAACGATGCTTCTCCTCCACACTATTTGTTGTTAACATCTCCTAGACCGCCAGGATTTAAGTACCGCAAACCATTTGTTAAGGAGAGCTTCGAATCATATGTACCACACCCTTGTCATAAGAGAGACCTCCAGTAGTCAAATCTATTCTCCCCCTATACCATTAAGAAGGTCAGTTAGAGATTCTCATCACAACATAGACAAGGGAGTCACAAAGATGCACCCTACTCTAGTCCCCATACATGCATAATTTTTTAGTGCTTACAATTAAGATGAGGCATAGATCACCCAGTTAAATGTGGACCAGATAGATTAGCCCCAGGCTAATGTAGATCCCTAGAATGTTCGTCCACTTGCACAATGACAGCACCAACATCATTAGCTTTGGATATTTCACTTTTGAGTTTTTTTTTCCCCTTATTTTCGAAACACTATGTAGCTATTTCAAAGTGCAATTACATTTTCCATGACACTTTCATGCCTTCATAATTTTAAATTATTAACATGTTTCGAAGCGCATCTCAAGGATACAAATTTAGGTTAGAATTAGTGATTTCAGATTGACACAAATTTATAGCACTAATCCATATCACAATATTGATTCATATAGATACAGAACAAAAGTGTTCTCTATTGATTTAAAGCGTATATCTGTATAGTAAAGAAAGAAGACAAAACCAAACATCTCATTAACATATAACTAGATAGTATTTGATTTATGCTACATTATTGATTTAAAAAATGAGTTTTTGTTGAGCTAAGAATAAGGAATTATATGTAAAGTAATGATTAGTAGGAGGGGTGATTTAGAGTACAAAATCACCTCATTATGAAACAAAATTGCCTATTATAGAGGTAAAAATAAAGAATCTAAATTAACATTTGTTTTCAACTAAAATCACATGTTCAAGTGTTGATTACATTTTCAACCAAAATCGCTTGTTTGAACCAAAATCACGTTCATAACCAACCAAAATCTCGTCTACAAGAGGCAATTTTGTTTCAAACCAAAATCACCACTTTAAGATGTGATATGACTTGATGTAGCATGAAAAAAAAGTAATTTCAAGTACCGTATTCTTGGGAATATTTTCTCAAGAACGACATTTGTGCAAATTTTTTTTCATATATTTTTCCTTTTCCACCCCCTGCAAAAATCTTATAAAAGCAAAAAATAATAACAATCATATCATAATGATAATGATAATCCACCATTTGAACCAACAATAATGGTGGGCAACTAATCTGCCTAAGAACCCATAGTTTACGAGAGGGGAGGAGGGGGAGAACTCCATTTGTTGCCTATCTATATTATTAAAATACGAAGTCCCACTTTAGTGTCCATTCCTCCAATTTCTTCTAATATATTCATTAAGTTAATAATCTATTTTTATTAAGAAAAGAAAGGGACCTTGTGATGGGTTATTGACCACTAGCTCACTCACTTATGTATGCCTCAGAAGCCTCCAATCCCTCACTCGAAGAATTCTCTCTCACCAACCTGTCGATGACAAGTAACAGTACACAAAAGGTGAATGGCTGAAATTCCCTGAAGGCTCCAAGTTATTATACTATGCTATGTTCTCTCTCTTATGCCGATGCTAACTATCCTCTGGCCGAAAGCTCTACATCGAGTCATCTAACCTTTAGTAGCCAAGAGCTCTTGCCGAATAACAAAAGCTAGCCTCCTACCCACCGAGTACTTCTCTCTCGGCTTCGCTTCAACTCTCACGGCATTCCTTCTTATCCCGGTCTTTTTGTTTCCGTAACATCTTGATTCCTCTTGCTTGCTAAGATCAAAGAATCTTTGTACGAAACCAATATTGCGCTACCACCTGTCCATTTTATTTGATACTATACTATTTTCCCTTTTTGCCCTTTTTCGTGAGTACTAAGAATCCTCCTTTTTGTAATTTCTTTATTTGTATTGTTGCCCTAGGGACTTACTATAAATAATCTCTTTTCCTTTTAAGCCGAAATCATCTTACCTTATAGACAGACATTGAATATATTATTCTTACAAGACAACCCTCTCCAAGTCCATTTTCATACACTCTTATCTAATCTTGCCGAATAGCTCAAAATTAGTGACGAGTGAACCTTGACATCAACTTATGCGTCATATCAAGTGAAATGTTAAGTCGTGTTGTATTCGTTGGTATGTCATATCCTTCGAGTAGCTTTACGTCAACTACTATAGTTAGTTCGTAGACCTACTCACTCTATTTTCTTCAATATTTCAAAGGACCCATTAGTTCAAATCTGCTACGATAAGTCTTAATAATAACTGAGCTCCTAGGTACATCATATAATTCCTAGTATCAGAGCCTAAGGTTGTGATCAAGAGTTGTGTGGTGATAATCCCTATTAGTTTGCTATCCATGATATTCTATTTTCATTTGGAAGAACAGATTAAGTTTATAGTTCACAATTCGTATGATATTTGTGTGTAAGGATTTCTTGTGTGAAGAGTATTTTCTAATGCTTCGTTTTGAGAATGTCGAATCCTAGTGTTCAAGGAGAGATTAACAATGCCAAAAGTGATGCTCATGGTCATGGTCGAGTTATCCAACAAACACCACGTACTACTGATAAGCAAATATAAGACCTTACTGCTATTATGGCTAATTTAGTTGTTTCAGTACAAAATGATACGAACTATAACGAAGAATAGACAAAGTCGGTTGCTAGATGAGTCCAAGCTTGCAGAAAGCTCAAAATGGGTTAATGGGAAAAGATATAAAAGGAGTAAAAAATGACAAATGAAATAGTAAGCAAAAACACATGAACAACTCCAAAGGATATGATGCACTAAAGTAACTTCCGATGACTTGCGGCATAATTCGATATGACGCACGAATGGGTCCAATGAGGTTACTCGCCACCTAACCTTGCTTAAGGGAAAGGATAAGAGTGATACCGAGAGTAAACAAGCAGTGTTTACATAAGGGAGAAAGTACTCAAGTATATTGAAGGTAATCTGTTTTCTTACAACTACAAGTACAAGAGTATTTATACCCGTAAGTTAGGGCAACTTACCTAAAAGGGAAAAGACAAAAAGGACATTTCCTAGAGAAGTAATGTACATGATACAAAAGGGTAAAAATGAACATACAAAGAAAACAATCATTGGTGCTACAGGTTCTATACATGATATTGTACATGTAACGATGCTGCATTGGTAAGGTTGTTAAGAGATGAGGATAAAAAGTACGAATAGATGGGTTTGTTTGAGTAGGGATGGCCTAGTCAGTCCGACCTCTCTCTCTTGGCTTTTCGATAAGGAAGATGCCGAGGAGTTGGTCAACTCGGCAATAAAGAGTAATCGTTAACTCGGCAATAGAGAGTAATCGTCAACTCAACATACCATAGAATATTGGGTGATCGTACAGCACAACATTAAAGGTGATTTGGCAAGACAATACTCGACCTCAACAAAGGTTAGTTGGAACATAAGGATTCGTTGTGCCAGCCCCTTTAGTCCTCGAGCTTAGCTATGAGTTAGGGGCCTTGTACCTTGATTCCCATCATTCCCTTTGAGATGTTTTAGATTTAGGATCAAATCTAAATAATGTACACTTAGTTCTCCATCAGGGTAATATGGACTAAGGTCAGCAATGTTAAAGGCGTCAAAAACCCCATAGTCCTTAAGCAATTCCAACTAGTAGGCATTGTCACTGATTTTTTAGAGGATTCTGAAAGATCATTTTGCTCTTACAGAAAATTTGTTCTTCCTTTCATTCAAAGCTGAGGTGTAGCCATACCTAAGTCTCCCGACTGAAATTGTTTGGCCGACCTACCCTTGGTCTTTTCTCGTATTCTTTTAGCAGCTTGGTCGATGTGCTGAGTGACCCTACTACAGATGTACTGAAGAGATTGTGCTCTGGCTGAGGCGTCAAGGTCCTCTTATGCAGGTGTAGGTATAAGGGCATGGTCAAAGCATGGTCGAGGGGCAACTCAAGATTGAATCCATAGACCACTTCGAAGGGAGTCTACTTAGTGGTGTCATGTACGGTTCAGTTATAAGCAAACTCGACCACTAGCAAGCAAACATCCTAATCAACCAAGTCCTTGCCTACTATAGCTCGGAGTAGTGAACCCAAAGTACGATTAATCACCTCTGTTTGGCCGTCAGTTTAAGGGTGACAGGAGGTATTGAAGAGTAATTTGGTTCTCAGCCGACGCCACAAGGTTCTCTAAAAATAGCTTAAGAACTTCAGGTCTCTGTTGGAGACTACACTTCTCGGCACACCGTATATCCGCACGATCTCCTATAAGAAAAGAGAAGCAATAGCTAAAGCATCATTAGTTTTGGTATAAGGTACGAAGTGTGCCATCTTACTAAACCGATCCATGACAACCATTACAGAATCTTTTCCTTGAGTAGTTCTCAACAATTCGAGAACAAAGTCCATGCTTAGTTCAATCTATGGCCTCATTGGAATAGGTAGGGGCATTGCCTTCCCTTGTTCAACTCGGCACTTGGCCTTTTTGCACACAAAATAACTTTTGACCACTCGGTGCACATCTCTTCGCATTCTCGGCCAAAAGAATCGGCCATTCAATAATTCACAGGTCTTTCTCTCTCTAAAGTGTCCAAAGAGTCCTCCACTGTGGGCTTCCCTAATTAATAATTCCTATAGGGAACAAGTCAGCACGTATAGTTTCCTTCCTCAGAACAAATAGCCATCTTCTAAATAATACTCGTCCGCTATTCTTCCATCTATACGTCGTGAAATTATTGGTCCAAAGTGTGGATCTTCAGAGTATTATTCTTTGATACTCGTAAAACCAAATAACCTGGTCTGCAGTTCTAATAAGAGTGCAATGCCTCATTAAAAGAGCATCTGCAATTACATTACTCTTTCCTTACTTGTACTTGATCACAAAATTGAATCCCTCAAGGAATTCAACCGATCTCGCCTACCGCCTGAATAGCCTAGTCTGACTTCAGAGGTACCATAGGGATTCGTAGTTAGTATATATAACAAATTCTCTTGGCAGTAAATAGTGCTACCACACTTACAATGCTCGGATTAGTGCCAAGAGCTCTTTGTCATACATAAAGTAATTTAACCGAGGTCTTTAGAGCTTCTTACTACGGAAGGTAATTGATCGGCCTTCTTGTATCAAGATAGCACCTATTCCAATGCTTGACACATCATACTCTAGCTTAAAAGTTTTGTCAAAGTTAGGTAGCACTAATATCGAGACAGAGGTCAACCTCTTGTTAATCTCAACAAAACTCCTCTTATCTCTTTCTCCCTAACTGAAGTTGGTGTTTTTCTTCATTAATTCAGTAAGTGGTGCAGCGAGGGTGCTAAAGTTCTTAATGAACCTTCAGTAAAACAAGGCCAGTCTGTGGAAACTTCTCACGTTGGCACAAGTAGTAAGAGTCAACCACTCAACAAATGTTCGGATCTTCTCATCATCGACTCACAAGCCTCCTCTACTAACTACATAACCCAAGAATACCACTTCCTCTTGACAGAAGCAACATTTCTTCAAATTGTCAAATAATCTCTCGATACGAAGGATATCCAGGACTGCTTAGATGTGTTCACAGTAACTCGACATGTTAATATTGTAGATCAGGATGTCATCAAAGTATACCACGACACACTTCTTGATGAGATGTCTTAGCATATGATTCATAAGTCTCATAGAAGTGCTAGGGGCATTCGATAAGCCAAAGGCCATGACCATCCATTTGTAAAGTCCATGTCACGTCTTAAATGCAGTCTTCCACTCGTCTCCTGGCCTCATACGAATTTGATGATAGCTAAACTTGAGATTAATCTTGCTAAAAATTTTGGCTCCACTCAATTCATCCAACAAGTCTTCTAGCCTTAGGATCGGATACCTGTATTTGATTGTGATTTTGTTCACGGCTCGACTATCAACGCATATCCGCCAGGTTCTGTCCTTCTTCAATACTAAAAGTGCAGGCACAGCACAAAGGCTAAGACTCTCTCTTACGTATCCTCTTTCCAGCAACTCATTAACTTGACGTTGAAGCTCAAAAGCCTATTTAGGATTCATCTGATAAGCTGGCTTGTTCAGCAATACAGCGCCGAGTACTAAGTCAATGCAGTGCTCTATTCTTCGGGTCAAAGGCAACCCTTCTGGCAACTGTTCAAACCACGAGTAAGTTTCGTTTGTAACTTGTAAACTTCTCTCGATGGCATCGGATTTAGTGTAATCTTCCAATCATCCTTCTCAAGCATGTAAGTATTCCTATAACCTTCATGCATGACTCTCCTATCAAACAACCACAGTCTTCCTAACAACACGTAGGACACGCACATAGGCAGTACGTCGCAAAGAATCTGGTCAGAGTAATTGCTGATAATGATCGGAAGTAGTATTTGCTGAGTGATGTGTAATGCTCCCTCATCACTCAACCAGTGCAACTTATACGACTTCGGATGTACAACACTCGGCAACCTTAGTTTTGAAACAAGGTTAATTGATGCTACATTGGTGTAGCTCCTACCATCCATGATGAGGGCATACATCTGATCATTTACGTTGTAGGTGATATGAAATAAGTTCTCTCTTTGCTCCTCCTCTCGTTAGTGTTCCACACTTATAATGCGTCGGACAACCATAAGTAACCAGTCCAAGTCCTTGGCATACACGTCTTCCTTAATCAACTCTTTCTCAGCATTCTCATTCTTAGCAAGAACCTTCTCCTTTGGTTCATCATCCATACTCTTTACGTCTAACTTTGGAATGTTTCCCTTAATGACCATTGTCCTTTGATTCAGGCACTGAGTAGCCATATGTCCGAACCCTTAACACTTGAAGCACTTGATTTGGCTGGTCTTCCTACCAGACCTTTATCCTTTCTCATATGTTCGAGTCAACGCTACATCTTTAGGTCAGTTTTTCTACTCAATTCTGACATCAACCCTTCTACTCAGCTCAATACTTAGCAGAATCCTATTACTTGCCTGTCTAGGTCGACTAGTCGTCATTCTTGTTGTTACTCGACTCCTTCTCTACCTCTCTACTTACTAGGAAATCCTAACAGCTTCATCTATCATGTCAAATCGTTGGAGCTCCACAATGTCTCGAATGTCTCCTCTCAGCCTAATAATAAATCTTAAGACTGTTCAGGCTGGTAGTTCCTCCACTTCTCATCTTATCATAAACATTTGGAATTCTTAAACATATTCATCAACAATTTGGCCTCCTTGTCTCAACTCCTGAAGCCGAGTAAAAGTATCTTGGAGATAAGTTTCCCATATGAATCTGTTTTTAAGCACTGCCTTCATCTCAAGCCAGGTGTTAATCTTTCTGTACCCCTCTCTTCTTCTCATGGCTTAAAAATTCTTCCACCATATGGCGGCATATCCGGAGAATTCAACATCAACAATCCTCACTTTCTCATAATCTTCATATTAATAGTAATCAAATATACGCTCCACCTTCTCTTCCCAATCCGAATACTCATCGGTATTCCCAAATCCATTAAAACTCGAATTCTAAAGCTTCACATGGTCGAATGCTCTAGGGACTCATCTACGTTCCTCTTCAAAATACTCTTTTTCCTCCTCATCAAGCTCTCTCAAGTCTATCTTTCGCCTTACTCGTCCGCCAACTCCTCCACCTTGAACCGGTTAAGCTGGGTTCTGACCTCTAACAGGTTGAGTAGCTTGTAAAGTATTTTGCGTGGCCTTAGTGAGTCGGTAAGACAAGGCATAAACAGCTCGGGTCAAATCGACCAAGAGATTAGTTACCTTATCAAGTCTCTCGTCGGTACTCCTAAGAGTTCCCTGAGATTGTCATCCATAGTGGACAACTCCACTGTCATCACCAACATTAACATTCATACTTAGATCTGTCATTTTTCCTCACAAATTCAAATTCAAATTCAAACAAATACTTCAGAAAGTGAACAGCTAACAACACGGTAGTCAAATGAATATAGTAACTTACTTTATTTCTCACACACAAAACAGAGTATAACAAAATTCGGGAAGAACTAACTACAACTTATACAAAACCTCCGCTCTGATACCAAGATGATGCGAACCGTAACCAAGAACAGACAAGGTTAGTTGCTGGATAGGTCCAAGCTTGCAGAAAACTTGAAATAAGTTAATGGGGAAAGATATGAAAGGGGTAAAAAATGACGAATGAAATAGTAAGCAAAAACCTACGAACAACTCCAGAGGATATGACGCACCAAAGAAACTTCCAAGGACTCACAGCACAATTCAATATGATGCATGAATTAGTCCAATGAGGTTACTCGCCACCTAATCTTACTTAAGAGAAAGGATAAGAGTGATGCAAAGAGTAAACAAGTAGTGTTTACATAAGGGAGAAAGTACTCAAGTGTATTGAATGTAATCTGTCTTCTTACAGCTACAAGTACAAAGGTATTTATACCTGTAAGTTAAGGTAACTTGCCCAAAAAGGAAAAGACAAAAAAGACATTTCCTAGAGAAGTAATGTACATAATACAAAAGGGTAAAAATAAATATACAAGGAAAACAATCATTAGTGCTACGGGTTCTATACATGATATTGTACACATGGTGATGCTACATTGGTAAGGTTGTTAGGAGATGCGGAAAAAAAGTATAGACAAATGGGTTTGTCTGAGTAAGGATGGCCTAGTCAGTTCAGTCTCTCTCTCGGCTTCTTAGTAAGGAAGTTACCGAGTAGTTAGTCGACTCGGTAATAGAAAGTAATCGTTAACTTGGCATACTACAGAATAGTGAGTAATCATATGACATGGCATTAGAAGTGATTCGGCAAGGCAATACTCAGCCTCAACAGGGGTTGGTTAAAACATAAGGATTCATCATGCTAGCCCTTCTAATCCTCGAGCTCGGCTGCAGGTCAAGGGCCCCATAGCTTAATTCCCATCACAGAGAGTGTTAGATACTAAGCCGCAAGAGAGAGTTATTGAACAGAGCTAAGAAATGAGAGATAAGCCAAGAAAATAGATGAATGAACCACGTACACCAAAGCCTATTCTTGTGAACCAAGCACCGCTACGATGTGCTAAAAGAGTGGCAAGAAGGAGGTTATAATTGGATGAAGTGAAAGAGTATGAAGAGGAAGAATAGTATATTAATGTTGATGAGCATGAACTTTGGGGCCCTAGGGACACCAAACACCTCAAAGTACAGATTCCAAGCTTCAACAAGTTTAGTAGTGCTGATGACTACTTGGACTAGGAGGAGAAGATCAAGAAAATATTTGATTTCTACTGTTATGAAGACGCTATCCATATTTAAGTAACCAAATTAGAATTTTCTAGATATGCAACAATGTAATGGAAGAAGCTGTAAAATATTCGTCTGAAGGCTTAATGCGAAATCCATACATGAGATGAGATGAAGAGAGTCTTGAGAAGTAGGTTCGTTCACAAACACTACAAGTAAGACACTTTCCAACATCTGTAAGATTTGAGACAAGGTAACCAATCAATGGACGACTATATTCAAGAGTTTCAATTACTCATGATCAAATGTGATGTCAACAAGCCCGAGATGCGAACTACCACAGGTTTATTTCTAGGCTAAGGACCAAGATTCATAACATAGTGGAGCTACAGAGTCTTGCAACTCTAGATGAAGCCATCAGGGTGGCACAGAGAGTCAAAAGGCAGAGATGGAACCAAGTTAGTCAAATGCCGAATAGCCAACCTATGTTGTCGAATATGAGCGAGGCACTAAGCCAACTAAGGAATGATTGAGCACCAAACAGCTCCGAGGTAGAACGTCTAGGGCAAGTGCCAATCAGACCAGAAGAAGGCCGAGGTAAGGGCAAAGCTAGGGAACCTGAGGTCCAAAGAGACCAAGGTCAAATCTCACAAAGGAAGACTCAAGAAATCAAATACTTTAAATGTCTTGATTTTGGGCACGTAGCTAGTCAATGTCTAAACCACCAAGTCATGACTATAAAAAGAGACAAGCCCCAATTTAAAGTAAAGATTGCGAATGAATGAGAGGAAGAGATGCATGTTGAACAAATGCTGGAAGAGTTTCAAGAAGACCCTGATTCTGAGACACCGCCTAAGGGCGATGCCAGGTACTGTTTTTTCGTTCGATAATCTCTTAGTGCTTTTGTAGCTAATGAGAATAAGCAAAAAGAGAACCTCTTCCATACAAATTGCTTAGTGAATTACGAGCTATGCGCCTTAATCATTGATGAAGAGAGCTGTACAAATGTCACAGCACAAGGGGTAGTTAAGGCCATGAAATTGCCAACCTTCCCATACCTTATGCCGTACAAGATTCATTGGCTAAATGAGAAAAGAGGCTTACATGTTGTCAAGCAGGTTAGAGTACCAATTAGCATTGGTGATATGTACAGGGACAAGGTGTTGTGCGATGTCCTTCCCATGTGCGCTTCTCACATATTACTTAGCTAACCATGTCTATTTGACTTAATAGTATTGCACGATGGGTATAGGAACACCTACATGTTCTAGAAGGACGAGAAGAAAATTATACTGATACCCATAAGTCCTAAGGAAGTGCAGGAAGCCTAAGAGAAGGTTGCTAGGTCACTGCAGCGGAAGTCCTTAGTGATTTCCCATGCTTAGTTTGCCTAAGAAGTTAAGGTTGAGGACTATATGCTCCTTTTAGTCAAGAGACTCATGGAGGTAAGAGAAGCTAAGAACTTACATGTCGAAGTGCAATATCTACTTCAAGACTATGTTGACCTATTTCCTGATGAGATGCCGAAAGGTTTACCTCCCTTAAGAGGCATTAAGTATTGCATCGACCTCCAGCCTAGAGTTGCCTTACCAAATCAACATGCTTACAAACTCAATCCTAAGCAGGCAACCAAGTTGAAGAAACAAATGGATGAGTTGGTAGACTGCAAATACGTTCGAGAAAGTATGAGCCCATGTGTCGTACCAGCTGTCCTAGTACCTAAGAAAGATGGGTCATAGAAAATGTACATTGACAACCATGCCATCAAGAAAATTACTATTAAGTACCGATATTCAATCTCACAGTTGGATGATATGCTCAATGAGTTGCATGATTTCCACATCTTTTCAAAGATTAATTTGAAGAGTGGTTACCACCAAATACAAATAAGGCTTGGAGATAAATGGAAGACGACCTTCAAGATAAGGGATGGTCTATTCAAAGGGATGGTAATGCCATTTGGCTTAACTAATGTACTGAGTGCATTTATGCGGCTAATGAATCATATGCTTAGAACGTTGATCGACAAATGTGTTGTGATCTATTTTGATGACATTCTGATCTATAATGTCAACCTCATCACTCATGTTAAGCATTTAAGATCGGTGTTTGATATCCTCCGAGCCAAGAGATTATTTGGCAACCTAAAGAAGTGTATGTTCTGTCAAAGTGAGGTTATACTCCTTGGATATGTTGTTTCAAGGAAAGGAGTTCAAGTTGATGATGAGAAAGTGAGAGCTATTCTTGAGTGTCCTACATCGACTAATGCTGCTAAAGTCCGGAGCTTCCATGGTCTAGCTTCACTCTATCGGAGATTCATTCAAAACTTCAATTCCATAACTACACCTTTAACCGAATTAACCAAGAAGAACACTGATTTTAGGTGGTCAGAGAAAGCTCAAAAAAGTTTTTAAGATGCAAAATCTAAATTGACGTCTGCTCTAGTACTCACTTTGCCGAATTTCGAGAAAGTTTTTAAAGTAGAATGCGACGCATTCGGCATCAACATTGGTGCTATCCGTATGCAAGAACGCCGTCCAATCACCTATTTCAACGAGAAAATTTGTGGTGCTACCCTGAATTACTCAGCATACGACAAGCAGTTATACACCCTTGTCCAAACATTACAGAACTGGCAGTATTATTTGTTACCAAAAAAATTCATCATCTACTTAGATCATAAGTCTCTCAAGCATCTTTGTGAGCAACAGAAGCTTTCTCGGCATCACGCTAAATGGGTTGAATTCCTAGAGTCTTTCTGCTATGTCATCCAGTATAAGAAATGGACTGCCAACACCGTAGCAGATGCTCTTTCTCGTTGTCATATGCTCATTACAACATTGCAAGCCAAGGTTCTTGGATTTGGCACCCTGCCTGATTAGTATGAGTATGATCCACATTTTGGGCCCCTAGTAGCCAAGTGCAATGTTAGGGGAGCCCAAATGGATTCTACTTGAATCAGGGGTTCCTAATGAAAGGTAAGAAGGTCTATGTGCTAAGTGGTTCGACAAGAAAACTACTCATCCAAGAAGCCCATGCTAAGGGTTTGGCCGACCATTTTGGGGAAAAGAGGATGGCTGAGATATTGAAAGAATATTTTTGCTAGCCTGGGATAATAAAGGATATACGCCGAATTCTAAAGAGGTACAAGGTGTGTAAGTATGCAAAGGAAAAGAGAGAACCGTATGGAAAGTACACACCCCTACCTGTACTTAAGCAGCCATGGACCTACCTAAGCATGGATTTCATGCTTGACCTTCCCCGAACACTAAGAAGACATAACTTAATCATGGTGGTGGTCGATCGATTTAGCAAGATGAGCCACTTCATTCCCTGCCACAGAACTGATGATGCTTTATTTGTCGTTAACCTCTTTTTGCAGGAAATTGTGTGACTGCATGGAGTATCGAGAATTATTGTATCTAACCGTGACTCAAAGTTCACAAGTTTCTTTTGGAAGACCCTGTGGAAGAATCTCGACACTAAACTCATGTTCGGTACTTCTTGCTACCTCCAAACAAACGGCCAAACTGAAGTTGTAAACAGGATAATCGGCAAACTCCTGCAAGTCACTGTTGGAAAGAATTTGCATGACTGGGATTTATGCCTGCTTATCATAGCGTTTGCCTACAACCGCTCCGCTTACAGCTCGACAAGAAAATCCCCATTCAAGGTCGTTTATGGACTTAACTCGAACTTACCTTAGATTTAACTATCAATCTAACTATACAAAGGGAAAGCCAACGCAGCCTACAGCAAGCCGAAGAATTCCAAAAGTTACATCAGAGAGTTATTGAACAACTGCTAAAACTATGGCCTGATAGAAGGAATAAGGAAGCCAAGGAAGGAGACGGGTCATTTATACCCATGGAGACCTTATTTATATCCATCTTAATAAGGAATGCTTCCCTAATAAGAGGACAAACAAACTATCTCCTAGAGCGGATAGACCTTACAAGATCCTTAGGTGTATTAACAACAATGCCTATGAGGTTGAGTTACCCCGAGGGGTACGACGTGTCAACTACATTTAATGTCGCCAACCTGACTCCCTATGTACCAAATGATGATAAAGATCATGATTTGAGGGCAAATCTCCAACAACCTTAGGGAGCTGATGGGTTATCAACCACTAGCTCACTCACTCGCGCATGCCTCAAAGGTCTCCAATCCCTCACCCAAAGAATTCTTTCTCACCAACCTACTAATAATGAGAAACAGTACACAAAAGGTAGATGGCCGAATTCCCTGAGAGCTTTGGGTTGTTATACTATGCTCTATTCTCTCTTTTGTGCTGATGCTAACTATCCTCTGGTCAAGAGCTCAGTGCCAAGTGATCTGACCTTCAGCTGCCGAGAGTTCCTACCAAATAACTAGAGCTAGCCTCTTACCCACCAAGTACTTCTCTCTCGGCCTCCCTTCAACTCTCACGATATTCCTTCGGGTCTTGACCTCTTTGTTTCCACAACATCTTGATTCCTCTCACCTACTGTGATCATAGAATCTTTGTACAAAACCAATGTTGCACTACTACCTGTCCATTTCATCCAATACTATACTATTTTTCCCTTTTTGTCATTTTCCCTTTTTGCCCTTTTTTGTAAGTACTAAGAATCCCCCTTTTGTAATTTCTTTATTTATATTGTTGCCTTAAGGACATACTGTAAATAATCCCTTCTCTTTGTAAGCTAAAATCATCTTACCTCATTGAATATACTGTTCTTACGAGATAACCCTCTCCAAGTCCATTTTTATACACTCTTATCTAATCTTGCAGATTAACTCAAGATTAATAGCAGGTAAACCTCAACATCAACTTGTGCGTCATATCAAGTGAAGTGTTAAGTATTGTTGTATTTGTTGGTGTGTCATATCCTCCGAGCAGCTTCACATCAACTACTCAAGTTAGTTCGTAGATCTACTCACTCTATTTTCTTCAATATTTCAAAAGACTCATTGGTTCAAATCTACTATGGTAAGTCCTAATGATAGCTTACCTTGTGAAGAGATAGCTTTTCTTTTCACTTTTTTTAATCACTAAATTATCCATATCTAGCCCACAACCTCTCTTGTTGAAAACTTCCACCTACTCTTATGATCCCTATTTTACTCTCTTGCTAAACTAGCTTAGATTCGCCCTTTGATTTTTTGAGGAGTAAAACACAATTTCAAAAAGTAGTTTTCTTCAAAAATGACTTCATCGTAATCTTGAAGTTTTAAAGTTATAAGATTTGTTACATGACTCCATTAAAGTGTTGCTTATTTTTTACTAGCTACAAAATGCTATAAGATCTATTTTAGAAGAGTTAAGGTTAGGGAAGGATAGAAGCTTATGTCTACGTCTACCTATATTTATATCATCAAGCTAATATCCCCTTTTTTAGACTTTACATATTTCAATCATAATTATATCTCTAAATTTGTTGAAAAAATGCAATAAAACATAAATTATAACAATCTAATGTTAAAATATAAAAAAGCAAAATAAGAAACTTCTCTAACAAAAAATTTAATCTATTCACTCCTATTTTTATAAGGTAAGTGAACAATTTCCCAAAAATAAACTATTATTGAGAATTCTCTCTCGAATTAGTAGTGGTTATCAAAATAAAAAGTAAAAACAATTCCCTTTACAAAGCAACTCTTGAGACTCTGGTTTTACTTGTATTGGAAAATATGTTATTTTTCATTTTCACTATAATTCATTATGCAACATTACACATCATAACTATCTATGGTTACTTGTATTGGAAAATATGTTATTTTTCATTTTCACTATAATTCATTATGCAACATTACACATCATAACTATCTATGGTCCATGCTTCTCTTCTCAATATAATAAAAGCATTATCCTTTCTCTTGTTTCTCAATTTTTTCTTTTTTTAGCCCATTGTGGTAAGGGTATAGAAGTGCACTTTGTGGCATTTCTGGCCTCTAATGATGAAAAATTATGAAATTCAATCAAAGCTTCTCCCTTTAACATGGGTTGGTTTTGGGTTTACAAATTTTCCTATTTTAGTGAATAGGTTAATCTTTTATTGTTATGGTATTCGAAAATTTTTTTTTTTTTAATGTTTAAATAAAAAACAAGGCTAATTGATTTATAATTCAATAAAGAATCTAAAACGTGGTTTAATCATTTTTTTTTTCTCATTTTCTTAGTAGAATTTCTTTAAAAAAAAATCTTATGCTACTAAATATGAGATGTGATTTGATTAGTATGTTTTACAATTTTTTTTTTTTAAATTTGTCTAATAGCACTTATGTATGATATAGGATGGAGAATTAGCAAACATCACTACTAAAATAAATTCATTTTGTTAGTCAATTTGAGGATAAGTGAAAATCACATCTGTCACGCCCCGAAGCGGCAGAGTCGTAATAGCCCTCGCCGTGTAAACCATCCTAAGATAGAAGTTGGCCTTACAACCGCTATCTTAAACCTGATCTACACAAGGCGTCCACGACTAACCCGCTTTGAAGTAGACAATTTGTAATTTAAACAAATCATTTAAGAAAGTGAGAAAAGTTATATATAGTCACTATAATTCAGTTATTACATTAATCAGAAATGAAAAGTAAAACATGTGTTGATTCT
The DNA here is from genome assembly GCA_024138015.1 of Lumnitzera littorea. Lineage (NCBI taxonomy): Eukaryota > Viridiplantae > Streptophyta > Magnoliopsida > Myrtales > Combretaceae > Lumnitzera > Lumnitzera littorea. The sequence goes on along the minus strand of JAMXBB010000006.1, from coordinate 40,065,692 downwards.
TCAATGTTTTTCCTCAATCCCCAGGATCCAGCAATTGCTAGCTTCCGAGTAGTTGATGCCGCTTCTTAGCCAGCACCTACATGACGTCTATAGGGATGTGAGCAACCACAGCTCAGTAAGTAGGGACGGAGGACTTAAAACTATACCATACACACAACAAGGTTTTCAATCACTTATTAGGTGCAATGCATGTGCAAGCAAATGCCATCGCACGACGTTGTCCGGCCCGTCGTGAGATTAGAGAAATTGCGCCCGCTCTAATCCGGGTTGAGGAGTTGCCGTTAATACAACAGCTCACGACCAAACCCAGGCTTATGTAATGAAGACCTTGCTCCTCCCGCGACTACCTTCGAACCACTGCCTTCACCCTCGCCGCGACCTCCTCTCCTGTCACTTAGTTCGACTGAGGATGAAGAAGGGACCATTTTGCAATCCTGCGCTATCCCTTCCGAAAGGGTCGGTATTTGGCCGGAGAGCCCTAAATTCCCCTAACGGGTTGCAATGCATGTCCGATCATGATTACTGGTCGGATATTTAATTAAGTCCAGTTTAAGGTGATCAATCATTTCATACAATTCATATAATATGTGCAGAGCAACAAACAGAATCATGGCATCACCCATAATCAAGCACATGCATACATTCAACTATCTAACAAGCACAACCAAGCATAATCTTAAGCCTCCAAAATACAGCATCGTATTAATCCCAACTTACCTCGACTCCTCGCTCGCTCACTCGAGGTCCGATTTGCTTAAGCCATCGCCGATCATCCCTATAATACGAACGTGGTTTCAGCTTTTCATATAAATACTATAAGTTCGTTTTATCCTACAACGCTTATTGTTAGGTTTTGTTTAAGGTTAAATATGCCTAATTATCTAGGTATTAAGTCTTTTATACTTATTCTAAGTTTAGGGTTGGGTTTAGGTTCGATTTTCCACATCGATTTCTAAATTAGATTTTAGTTCGATTTTCTAAGTAGCGTTTTATATTCCAACCTTAGAAATTCATTTCAACCCATAATGTGAAATTAATCACATTATTTCCCAATACCCTAAATACAATCAATACCCCTGGTCAGCATTTTATTCCATTCGGTACACTTAAATCCCTATTTGTGTACCGAATTTACTCCTAATGTGAGAAATTTTTTACATTTTTCCTATAATTACATAAATTCAAGTTTCTTATCAGATTTATTATATATTCTTATTATTTATATAATATCAATTTTTATCCTAATATTTTCCATTTATTATATTTTCAAAAATTACACATTATGCATTATTACATATTATGCACATAATGCATTTCTAATATTTCTATTACCCTAATCACCATCTCTAACATAAATTATCACTTCAAAATGTCTAAATTCATCCTAGATCAGGTTTTACACCTAATTATTCTAATTTACAAAATTAACTCATAATTTACTATGTTTTTCTATTACTAATTTACTACATAATTAACCTAATAATTACATCTAACACCCTAAATGCTATAAGTATCATACTCCATCAAATCTTAACATCCTAAAACATGTAATTATTCACTAAATCAGAAATTAATCATTTAATTACATAATTAACCCTAAATTACCCATTTTATGCCTCTTTTTAGAGCCTAAAAATTATCTAAAAATTTAAAAAATTAATTTTTGAAAAAGAGCTTCATAGCACTGTTCTATATCATTTGAGTAATCTACAGAAAAATTTTGGGCTTGAAACTACACTCCTAAGGTCATTTATTTCTAAACCAAAATGTGCTCGGTTTTGCACGATTTCTTAAGGACCATATATTACGGAACATAATTTCATCAAAATAATATTTTTCCTACAAACTACATACAAAAATATCCCAGAATAACAAAATTCATAATTTTATAATTATATTTACTATTTTTACAAAATTACACAAGATTCGGGCTGGAAATCGGACTCACCGTTTTGGGTGGCTCCGGCCACCGCGGGCCGCCGTGGCCTTGTGGGCCGGCCTGGGCGCTGCCACCACCGTGTGGTGGTGGTAGCCGTCCACTTCCAGCTCCTCTTCTGGTGTGGGTTCCTTTTAAAACCCTTAACTGCACAGTTTTTCTTATTTTTTTTATTTTCTGGATTTTCTCTCAAATTTTCGACTCTCCCTAATTTTCTCACTTTCCAAACTGTCCAAATGAGCTCTGTAAATTTTTTCCCTATTTATAGACATTTGCTGTAATTAATATGCATTAATTTGACAAGACTTTGTCCAAATTCCTTAATTTTTGGCTTTTGTGTTGTTCAATTTTTATTGGCTAATTTTTATTTTGCAGCTTTGGACCTGCCACGACCTTATCTTGATTCATCTTATCATCTTCTGATTTTTTTCTTATTTTTCCATAATTATTTTATATTTTTCTTTAATTATTTGCTTAGTTTTCGGCCAATTTTAGTAATTACGCGTATTTTTATCTACACGTAAATATATGTAGGGTACACGTGAACATTCCTAAATATTATTTTGGTCATTCTAAAATTTTTAGTATACATATAATCTATCTCTAATAATTTATTAGTTATTATATTACACTTTTCGCCTTTTCGGTAATTAGCAGTTATTATGCTTAAAATTTGAAAATTTTATAGTCTCCTATTTTACTACTTATTTTCTTAAATTTAAGTTTACAGGGTCATTTTTACTAATATTCTTCTCAATAGTTTATAATTTGGGTTTGATCGGATATTTTAACCGATCGTCCTAAACCTTGAGTTCTAAGTTCAATCCTACGGTTACTTGGTTGAACTTTGGGGCTTACAATATCAATAAAGGTGAATCTCCTTCATTATGGTATTAATGTATGAGCAATAAGATGTATTTTACCTAAGGACATGTTGTAGGAAATAAATTCCTAAAGTTTAGGAGAATCTTAGACCTATTCGACTTTAATGCAACGAAATGATAACAATATCTGACATCCTTGATTTCTTCTTTAAGCAGATTATTGTCTCCCTTCGACAGGTTGATATTGCCATGTCATTTTCACATTCTTCTACTATCTTATTTAAATTTGATTCTTTCTCTTTTTAAGTCAGATTGATTTGCTAGATTATTCTTTTAAAATTGATACATCAACATTTTTAGCAATATTTCTTTATTCTACTTATACAAAAGTTCAAATAGTTGTTTTTTTTTTTTCAAGGTTTTTCTATGATTAACTTTCATCCTTTCACATTGGTAGGTTACTATTTACAAAATCCTGTAGATTGAAATTATATTTTTATGACTTAATTTCTATAAAATACTTTATTTATTTCTTGAATATATATCGTACGTATGTTATCAACGACGGGTGAGCAGGTAACCTTATCTTACAAGGTACCCAAAACTCGAACCTTGCTCTACCGGGTAAGTTCTAAGTGGATAATGAGTATCACAAGATAAGTTCCAGGTAGTAATTTATTATAATCTACTCCCACAAAATAAAGTACGAATATAAAGTCAAGATATCATATCCCATCCTAAAGCCTGTACTCTAATATATACCAGGTACAAGGTCTATGGTACCTTATACCTACTTTATAAAAATAACTAAATAATATAAATAAATAAAAAATAATACTATTACTTTTTCTATTTTAGTCTTAAAAAAATAATAACAAAAACTCAACTTATAATAATGCCTTAAGACTATAGTTAGCTTGTACCTACTATTTACTTCTTCTTCTTCTTTTATTTTTTATTTTTATTAAAAAACTCTCTCTTCTTTTACTATCTTTTTTTTTTTTCGCATCCCCATTCCTATTTTACTAACTTCAAACTAGTGAGGTTTTAAAAATATCTCAATTCTTAACTTATTATTCAATATATTATATTAAAATTAATTGTACATGGTTTTTATATTTTGTGTATAATAATCTTATAATTTGATAAAAAAAATTATTTTGATAATTTAAAAAATGATAAAAGAAATTTAAGCATGACTCAATCAAATGTTCTACATTTATAACTACAAAAATATTAATAAGAATCAAGCAATTGAGCCTCTGACTCAAACCCAAGCTCAAGGCCTTGAAGGATTAATAAAGTGGATTCTCTCATTCCAACCAACACCAGAAGAGGCTAAGCTAATCCTAGTTGTTGATCAACTCTACATGCTAAGCCGAGTAACTTCCTTTCTATCAATTATAACATGCCGATCTAAGTCATACCCTATTGATAACTCGGCCAACTCTGCCATTTGCTTTGCCATACTTGTGCCAGCCACTTGCTCGGTAATACGTGTACCGAGTACCCCTAAGCACATCCGAGCTAACATCACCTTGGAAGAATCTTCAAGTCTACTCAGCATCTCAATACAGCAATAACCAAACTAACCGTACGATTTTGTCTCTTTCTGCTAGAAGCACCACCATTATCTACTACACACGTATCCCAAATGACCATGTGATGGAATCTGCTACACAATCATTCGTTTTATTGATTTTTTCATTTATGCCCTTTTACATTCCTTGTATTTTGCTTCTTTTCTGAAATATCCTTTTTGTCTTTTCCACTTTTGGCAAGTCATTGTAGAATATCAAGTATAAATACCTTTATACAGTATAGCTGTAATAGCACACCGATATCGAACATGCTACATTGTACCTTTTGTGAGCATCCTTTGCTTGCTTAGTCCCACTCTTATCCTAACCTTTAGGCAAGACTAGGTGACGAGTACCCTCACTGAATTAGCTTATGTATCATATCGAACTTATTTGTAAGTCTTTGGTAGTTTCTTGGTACATCATATCCTTGGAGTTTATCGTGGGTTTTGCTTATTTACTTTCTATTTTTGGGATTTCCATCCTCATTTTCAAGCATTCGACAAGCTTAGACCCATTCCTAATACGATCGACCTTATCTACTCTTGGCACAACTTATCATCCTCGTACTAGAGTGGAGGCTTGATTAAGTAAGTTGAATTTAAGTTTTGTTGTAAGCTATATTATAAGCAATACTGTTTATAGTAGTGCATCGTAGTGGTATAAGAAGTTAACTGCAGTGTATCTACTAAGTAGCGAAAGTAGTGTTGTTATTATATGATAATTATTACAAGATACATTGTTTTACTCTATTTTGAGCTTTAAGAACAAAGTAAGTCTTATCTAAAACATTTATAACCTTCTGAATAGCTGTTGTGCTAGTAGTTCGTAGAAGAGTCTGTTTTAGGTTTAGATATTCATAAGCAAAAGTGTGAGTGTGTGAGTTAGTAGGTTTGAAGACAGTGTTAGTTGTTTCTTGAATATTGAAGTTTTGAGTGTTGTTGAAGTTTTTCAAAAGGACGACTGACTTAAGTGTGAACACGAGGATTGAAGGCAATAATAATGTTATCGTCCACAATGAACGATAACCTCAAAACACTCCCAAAAGTATAGACAAAGGATTTGATGAAATGGCCAACTTGATATCTAACTTAACTAGAGCAATTTACGCTCTAACTTTCAGACCTATTGATGCATTCAGAACACTCCCCAAGCTACCTACCCTATAAGAAGACAGATCCCAGCTCAATAAGATTGAGGTGAAAGAGTAAGAGGACTTATGTAGAGAAGAATTTACTTGAGAGAAGTGGATGAAGAGGACGAAGAAGAGTATGTTAGGTTAGAAGAGTGAGCTCGAGCACCTTGAGCTGCCAATCATGTGAACCTTCAGATTCTGAGCTTCACTAGTTTTAGGGATGCCGATGACTACTTAAATTGGGAGCAAAAGGTAGAATAAGTTTTTAACTATTATCAGTATGAAGATTGTGAGAAAGTCAGGACTACTACTGTAAAATTCTCGTAATGTGGTGAAAGAATTTCCACACCATAAAGAGATGAGAAGGATATAGAGAAGTCAGCACTTAGCTTAAGATGAAGAGAATCCTCAAAAATAGATTTTTACCAGATACTTACTTGCAAGATACCTTTGCTTGAATCCAAAAGCTAAGGTAAAGGGGTTGAACTGTTGATGAGTATGTTTGAAAGTTTCAAATGCTCATGATCCGATGTGAGGTTGCTGAGCCTTTAACCTAAATAGTATCCAGGTTTCTAACTGGGTTGAGGAATGACATACGAGATGTAGTAAAGCTACAACATTTTACCACTTTGGATGAGGCCATCAAAATTGCTCAGCAAGTAGAAAGGTAAAGGAAGAATAAGCTAAACCAACCACTAATGAGCTAACCTATCCAATTAAGCTAACTTATTCAAGGAAGTTACTAAGCTTAATATAATACTAAATTGAGTAAGAGGATAGACGTCAGAGCTAAGCAAAGGAATCAACCAGGTGAAAGTGAAGTGTTGTCAAGAACTTTTGAGAAGGGGCAAGGCTCTAGACAAAAGACTCAAATTAAGTGTTTTAAGTGTAAGGGATTTGGGCACATGGTCACTCAATACTTGAACAGACAAGCAATGATTAGTAAAGGAGATGCTCCGAATATTGAAGTAGACAATACGGATGAAGAACCTGAGGAAAAAGAAGCATTGGTAGAAGAAACTAAGGCTAATGACAAGCAAGTTGAAGAGGATGTGTTTGCAGAGGACTTGGATAAGCTAACCTTAGTTGTCAGACATACAATAAGCATTGAACCGTTAGTTAAGGAAGAGCAACATGAGAACTTATTTCACATCACCTACGAGGTGAACAAGCAAGTATGTGTACTCATAGTAGATAATGGTAGTTGCACTAATATAGCATCTACCAAGTCGGTTAAGAAGCTCAAGTTGCCAACCATCTCACATCTGAGACCATATAAGCTGCATTAGCTAAATGAGAAGGGATCATTACACGTCACTCAGAAAGTATTGCCGCCAAACTCAATTGAGAATTATTCTAATGAAATTCTCTGTAACATGCTACCTATGCATGCATCTCATGTACTACTAAGCTAACCTTAGCTTTTTAATCAGAGGGTTATCCATGATGGGTTTCAAAATATGTATACGTTCAAGAAAGATGGAAAGAAGATCACTTTGAACCCCATGACCCCCAGGTAAGTGAGTAAGTGACAAGCTAAATTAGCTTAAGGATTAAAGAAGGCTTTGGTTCTTAGCAGAGCCAAGCTTCAAGAAGCAATCAATTCCAATATGCTAACCTTCCTATTGATAAGAAGACTACTAAAGTTGAAGGAGCAAGCTATGCTACATGAGGAGACCTAAAGGCTATTGGATGAATACGCCGACCTGTTTCTCAAACAATTGCTTAAGGGATTACCCCTTTTCGAGGCATTGAATACTGTATTAACTGATACATGGTGCTGCTCTACTAAACAAGCCTGCTTATCAGATGAATCTCTAGTAAGTTGTTGAGCTCTAAAGACAAGTTAACAAGCTGTTAGAGAAAGGATATGTAAGGGGGAGTCTCAGCTCTTGTACTGTGCCCAGTACTAAAGAAGGATGTTACTTAGCAAATGTATATGGGTATTAAAGCTGAGAACAAGATTACGATCAAGTACAGGTACCCCATTCCAAGTCTAAATGATATGTTAGACTAACTAAGTGGTACTAAAGTATTCGGCAAGATCGACTTGAAGTCAGGTTACCACCAGTATGAGGCAAGGTGATGAATGGAAAACTTCCTTCAAAACTCAACATAAATTGTATGACTGGATGGTGATGCCTTTTAGGCTATCAAACGCCTCAAGTACCTTATGCAATTGATGAACCATGTTCTAAGAAACCTGATCAAAAGATGTGCCGTAGTCTACTTCGACGACATCCTTATATATAGTATTGATCTAGCAAGTCATATTAACCATCTTCGAGCTATTTTGATATCCTCCGAACAAAGAAATGGTTTGAAAATCTAAAGAGTTGTTATTTCTGTCTATCAAGAAGAGGAAATCTTCCTAAGGTATGTAGTTAGTGGAAAAGGACTGAGAGTTGATGAAGAGAAAATTCGAGCCATTGTTGAGTAGTCAACCCCATCTTCTTATGCCTAAGTGAGGAGTTTCAATGGATTGGCTTCTTTCTACCACCTTTTTATTCAGGGCTTTAGTTCAATAGTCGCATCCCTTACCAAGCTAACAAAGAAGGCATAGAGTTCAAGTAGGGAGAAAAAGAAAAGAGGAGTTTTGCCAAGATGAAAAAGAAGTTAACCTCTGGCCTAATCTTGGCTCTATTTAGTTTTAAAAAAGTGTTTGAGCTAGAATGTGATACATTAGGTGTCAGCATCGAGCTGTACTAATGTAAGAAGACCAACCTATTGCCTATCATAGTGAGACGTTCAAAGTGGCACAACTAAACTACTCTATGTATGATAAAGAACTCCTAACATTGATCCGAACTCTTTATGTATGGCAACATTATCTTCTGCTAAAAGAATTTATCATATACACTAACCATGAATCCTTGAGATACCTACAAAGTCGATCAAAGCTCTCGAAAAGACAAGCTTGATGGATTGAGTTCTTAGAAGGATACAATTTTGTCATAAAGTACAAATAAGGCAAGAACAATATGGTTGCTAATGCCTTGTCAAGAAGATATGTTCTTCTTACCAAACTATAGACCAGACTTCTGGGCATTACAAGCATTAAACCGCAATATCAACATGACCCTCATTTTAGCCCAATATACAAGCATTATGGGGAGGGGAGAACAATTGATGAATATCATATAAAGGATGGCTACTTGTTCCAAGGTGGCAAGTTATGTATGTCAACCTATTCCTTGAAGGAATTGTTCGTGAGAGAAGCTCATTCTAAAGGGCTCTCTGGACATTTTGTAGAAAAGATGACGTATGAGCTATTAAATGCAAGATTCTTTTAGCCTAAAACGAGATGCAGTGTGCATCTTGTGATTAAAGGTTTTGCAACTTGCAAGAAGGTAAAGAACTAAGCTAAACAAAGGAGAGCAATGCCTTTACTCATCCCAACCGGACCATGAACTAATCCAAGCATAAACTTTGTCCTCAAATTACTTCGAACTGCTCAAGGCAAAGATTTTATGATGGTCGTTGTGGATAGATTCAATAAGATGGCATACTTTGTGCCCTACACTAAGACTAACAATGCTTCAACTATTACTCCTTTGTTTTTATAAGAAATAGTTTGCTTGCATAAAGTGCTGAAGAGTGTGGTGTCAAATAGAGACCTAAAGTTTTTGAGTCGTTTTTGGAGAACTCTTTAGTTTTGGATGGGAATCGAGCTATTGTTCGATACTTCTTGCCACCCTTAAACCAATAATCAAATGGAGATCATCAACCGCACCCTAGGATTACTGCTCCAAGCTACAATAGGAAAAAACTTAGCTGATTGGGATGTTTTCCTACCTGTAGTAGAGTTTGCTTACAACAAGATAGTATATGCCACTACTAGCCATGCCCCATTTAAAGTCATCTACGGTTTCACCCCTGAACTTCCACTAAATCACACCTTGATGCCAACAACCAACCAAGAAGACCCCAACGCAAGGACTAGAGCTCAATCCCTACAACAAATTTACCAGCAAGTTATTCGACACATTAACCAAGATACCAAGAAGTTAACAGAGAAAGGCAAAGGATGGAAGACTAAGCAATTTCAACCCAACGATCAAGTATGGCTGCACTTGAGCAAAAAGAGATTTCCTGACAAAAGGAAGAACAAGCTGTCTGCCCGAGCTAAAGGACCATTCAGGATACTTCAAAAGATAGATGACAATGTATACCAATTAGAGTTAGTAGAAGACTTCGGAGTATCCGACATATTTAACGTACCTAATATCAGTCCTTACCGATCTAGAGAAGAACTAAACAAAGACCAGCCAAATTTGATCCTAAATCCCAACCAACCCAACAGGAATGATAAGAATCAAGCAACTGGGCCATTAACTCAAGCTCAAGCTCAAGGCTTTGAAGGACTGACAAAGTGGATTCTCTCACTCTAGCCAATGCTAGAAAACGCCAAGCTAATCATAGCTGCTAATCGACTCCACATGCCAAGCCAAATAACTTCCTTTCTGTCAGTTATAGTATGTCAGTCTAAGTCATACCCTGCTAATAACTCGGCCAACTCTACTGTATGCTCTACCATACCTATGCCAACCATTTGTTCGGCAATACATATGTCAAGTACCCCTGAGCACATCCAAGCTAACATCACCCCAAAAGGATCTTTAGGTTTGCTTAGCATCTCAACTTGGCAATAACCAAACTAACCATACAATTTTATCTATTTCTATTAGAAGCACCGCCATTATCTGCCAACCATGTGTCTTAAATGACCACGTGATGGAATCTACCACATCAATCATTCTTTTTCTTGATTTTTTTTTTTTCATTTATGCCCTTTTACGTTCCTTATATTTTGCTTCTTTAAGAAATACCCTTTTTGTCTTTTTCACTTTTGGTAAGTCACTGTAGAATATCGAGTATAAATACCCTTATACAATGTAGCCACAATAGCATGTTAATATCAAACATACTACGTTGTCCCTTTTATAGGCATCCTTTACTTACTTAGTCTCACTCTTATCCTAACCTTTAAGCAAGGCTAGATAGCAAGTACCCTTACCAAATTAGCTTGTATGTCATATCAAACTTATTCGCAAGTCTTCGATAGTTCCTTGGTGTATCACATCCTTAGAGCTAATTGTGGGTTTTGCTTGTTTACTTTCTATTATGTGCATTTCCATTCTCGTTTTCAAGCTTTTGACAAGCTTAGACCTATCTTTGATACGGCCAAACCTATATACCTATATACTCTTGGCACAGCCTATCAAATATCCTCTATTTTGCCTACTAAAATTTTATATTATCTCAATTCAAGATGCGTTGCAACCTATACAAATTATTACTAATGGATCTACAATAGTATAGTTATAATTTTGTTATTGATTATGTATTCAATGCAAAGTTTTGAAGGAAGATGAAAAAAAAAATTACAATTTCCATGAGGTACCTTGTACTTTGTAAAATCTGCGAGGTACAGGATGATTTTAAGACACCACAGGATAGGTTCCAATTACACAAACTCAAGAACTTGTATTTACAAGGTAAAGTACAAGTAAATCTCATACTCCCCCACCCTGTACCTATTCACTGCTATCATCAACTAGTATTTGTTTAAATAATTTTTCATGTTCAAGTGAAACATTAAGAATAGATTTTTTCATCTTCGTATGAGATATTCTTTATGATGTACTTTCAAGTGGGGTTATAAATGAACCAAGTCAGTTCACACACTATTTAAGTTATTCGAATTCAATTTGATAATAGTTGAGTGGAGCTTCAGCTCCAGCTTAAGCTTGAGCTATTTAAGCTGATGCTACTTTGTAAATCAAGCCAAGCTTGAGCTTTAAAAGAGTAAGTTTGTTAAAGTTGCGAACTTAATCAAACTTAATATAATTTTTAATATCTTTTTAATTTATTTAAATATAAGCGAATTTGATATTAATTAGGGAAAATTTATAAAATGTTCAAGCTTAATCAAGTTAATTAAGTCGAGCTCAAGCTTAAAATTTAAAACTCAATCAAACTCAAGCTAAGCTCAAGCTTCTAGTTTTTAAGTCGAGCAGTTGAGCTCGAGCTCTAACCTAATACTATTCAATTCAACTTGATTTGATTATACCCATATTTTCAAGGCCATTCATGGATGAATCTAGAGGGGGCAAAAGTGGTTCCAGCTTGTAAGTCCCCCAAAAAATAATTATAAATTTTTTAATAAATAAGATAAAATAGGTTTCCATTTATATTGTGATAAAACAAATCTTAGCAAAATGATGCATTTGGCAATGGGTTAAGTACATTTTTTTGTAAACATAAATATTAACTTAAATAAGGTAAAACCGACCCCAATTATACAATCTTGGGTCTATCCTACTTTAATTTTTCTTCTCATATTTACTATATATATTATGTTCTTAATTATGGAAGTATACCACAACTCGTACTGGATGGCATTATTATCTAATTTAATGTTCATTTTTAGTTTAATTGTATTTTTAGCATTATTTTCTTTTTTTTTTCAATTATTTTGTGTCATTACAAATGTAAGTTTGAGCATTACAATGTCTCATGCTCCCATATTTTCACATGTTATATCAAATATCTCTAATCACTTTATTTTTCAAGCACACACAGCATTTGTGCATTAGAGAGAGAAATGCACCATGCATTCATAAGAGAAAAAAAAGGTAATTAAGGACTATTTATAATCTTATTACCATTGGAGAACAGTAAAGGCGCATTTTCTTTTTTGTTATTTTAAAGAAGAAGGTGCATTCCTAAAATGCGTCTTCTTCTTATTTTGTAAAAAGAAGAAAGGGCATTTCATAAGTGCGCCTTCAGCATTACATATAATATAAAGAAGGCACGTTTCTCAAAGAAGGCGCATATGAGAAATGCGCCTTTCTTGTATTATATGTAATATTGAAGGCGCATTGCCAAGATGCACCTTCACTGCTAAAACCTCCAACAAAAAAAAAAAATCAAAAAACTTAGAACCCCTTGCAAATAAATAAATAATACATTCAAATTAAAATCGACATGTATAAACAATTGAACAACAATTCTCCATCTCTAAAGTTCAAATCACGTAATCATTCCCAACAAACATGTATGTAGACTTCTAACTAATTTCCATGTCTTTGACTCCAAATTTCAACTCATATGGATCATTCTCAACAGACATATAAGTGCATTCCCAACTAATTCCTATGTCTCTAACTCCAAACACTAAGTTAAGGAAGTTCCAGTAAACAAATAAATAGTATCTCAGTACACAAAAGATATGGAAGACAAAAAAATAAATATAAGCAAAGTAACATCACTTAAAAAGTAACCCAATTTAAATATACATCAAATTGTTTCATACATAAACTAAAAATAAATACAAATCTACTTCCTCCTAGTCCTAAACCTAGTAAACACACACAATATCCACAATGTCAACCTCTATCCAAACCTCCTCTCCTAAATAGTGGTTGAAGCCTGTGACTCCTGTGTTGATATCTACTGCTTGGGTAGATTGACGAACTGTAGAAGATCGATAACACGTATCTGGGAAAGACCATCTCTATCATGACCCTATAGGGGCCTAGTAGAATTACCTAAAATGTCCATAACCTATGTGCACCCATGATATGAAAATCGCTTTGCATGTCAGAGATTGCAAGACTCTATATGATTAATTACTAAGATTACTGATTTTTAAATAATTAATTTACTGTAAAATTCAAATATAAATAACTATGAGTGTCTGATATCCCACAGCTCCTCAGAACCGCAGAGAATCGGTATTCCCTACCAAATAATAAGATAAGATATACCAATATTACAAAAGAAATACAAGAAAAATTAAATTATCAACAAAGGTTGTTTATGTATCATCTAAAAAGTACTCAACTATTTCTAATACTAAGATACATATCTTCATCTCACACTCAACACTTGACACTTCTCCCAATCCCAATGTAAGTAAACCTATAAAAGAAACTATGAGGGAGTGAACATATAACAGCTCAGTGAGTTCGTTCCTCACCACCACCGTTCAAGTAAGTTATCACACATTATTATCACACATGCAAGCAAGCTATTTACATACAAAATGAATATAGGCACGATGAATGCAAGCAACACATCCATAGGAGTCCGAAACTATGGAAGGTGTAGAATTATGCCGTCTACACTTCGATTATCTCCTGTACTTACCCGCACAGGGTACCTCAGCTTACCCGCATAAGGCTACCCAAGGGCCTCACCCCACTAGGCGACACTCGACTATTACCTTAGCAGAGAAAAGATTTCAATTCAAATAAGGGGATTCCATTCTAGGATTATCCACCCTCTAAGGCCCCTTGGACACAAATTTGCAAGTCCATCTCGTAAGCCAAAATTAACCAAGGCCTTATAGGCACAATAAAACAAGTCCTATTGCTATCAAGTGGAGAACCCATGCTAACTTTGCCTTAACGATAAAATATCATTTCTGGCATTGCGACCTTTATCAAAATCGTACAAAATACGTTTAAGATTGGAAGAACTTTTTCTAAAAATACCCTTTTCAACATTTTGCAAAGCTAGCACTCTCCACCCATACATTTACTGAGTCATAGACATATGACGAATAGAACCGGTTATTTGGGTCAGATATTTGTATTTATTAATTTAAAAAAAAGTGATCACATAGATGATGGCATACAAACAGAACAGTCATTCAAACATATAAGCAACAGCAAGCAGCAAAACATCATACAAATAACACACACAAGCAAGTAGCAGGTCATTAGAACTCCCTCACTTAGATTATTGCTCATTCTCTAAACCTTTGGGGTTTCCAGAACTCGATATTGAACACCAAAAATATAATAACACTCGTAAATATTCTGTAAAGTCGGACTCCTTAGTCAACTAAAAGTCTATTATAGTTTATTTAGTTTCCCCCAATATAACCCAAGTATAATGTGTATAGAGTTTATCATACTCAATGGAGTTAATAGTAACTATTTTCTTATATTTGTAAGTTACGAAACTTTTTTTATGTATTTTGGAACATTTTCATTTTAGCTCGGATCGTTATGAACTTATAGTGCATTTTAATCGTTTTCAAGCGTATTTTCTTGTAACAAGGTCCATTTTAGACGTTGTGACTCGTAGCGTAAATTGTGATATAAAAATGTCACAAAAATTGTTATTTAATTTTAAAAATTATAAAATATTGATTTTCACTTTTTCTTAACATATTTATGATTTAATAATTATTTAAATCATATATTTGATATTTTTATTATTTTAAGTGTATTTTTCTATTTTTGAGATTTTTACTTTATTACGATTATTATTATTATTATTTTATTATTTTCATTTTCCCATTATTTATATATATTTTACGGTTTATATATATATATATACTTATAACATTGTTATAATTTTATTTTTATAAAAAATATCCTTAATCACAGTATTATATTTATATATATGTATAGACACCTTACATATTTACAATTTTAGTAAATATATTATATATGCTAATACATATTCGGTATACTACTTATATATATATATACTCTACATTATACGTATTATATATGTATATATATTTATTGGAAATAAACATACTCCTATATACCTATTCATATATTTATGTATTTGTATTTATTTATATATAAGTCTTACATATGTACATTCATTTAAATACATACATATATATTCGGTATATACATATAATTACCACTCATTAATATATATATATATACTACACGGTTATATATATATATTAGAATAGTTATACACACATACACACACACACACACACACACACATATATATATATATATATATATATCTCACGGTACATACATATACATAGATATACTAAAATTATTTAATATAAATACTTAATACTAATTATATGTATACTAAAAAAATACATAATACATATATATATAAATACTATACAAATACTTAATATATATACTATATAATATATATCTATATAAAAATAAATACTTACCTATTTCTTTTAATTTCTTTCTTCTTCTTTTCTTCCTTCTTCCTCTTCTTCCTTTCTTTCTTTCTTTCTCACATTTGCTTCTAGATTGTGTTTCTTCTTTTTCTCAGTTTTGAATGTTTCCAGATTTTTTTTTCTCTTTTTATTTTGTATATAATAGCTAAGTTATAAGCTAATATCTTAGATAATCATTGCAATATTTTTGCTTGTTTAGTTAATCAACACTTGGCAATATAATCCGTCACGTATGCTGCTAATTTGGCTTTCATTTCGCTAATTTTGGTTTTGGTTTTGTGCAGGACATGGGATGGAAATGAGAAAGGGAAGAAAGAAAAGAAATAAATTGGAAATGGAAGAGAAGGAAAATGAAAATTAATAATAAATATATATAATTTTTCGAATCATATAAATTATGACGATTCTCCTCGTAAATTAATTTTCAAATTTTTGTAAAATTTTATCAATTTAATTGATATCCGTTACAATTATAATTTTTACAAGTTATTATAGCGATTTCATTATAATTTCGCGCGAATAGGCGTTTTAGTCAAAAATTGCAATCGACTATAATTTTATCACTATTAAGTAATATTTAATTATTTTATAGATTTACATTTATAATTTTAGGATTTCAATCAAATTCGATTTCAATTTTGGTTAATGATGTATATGTCAGTTTTAGGGTTTTAGTATGCAATGTAGAGTTTTGATCAATTTATAAAGTTTTTAATACTTATAATATATTTAGATTTATGATTTATTAAATTTTTATCTTACTCGACTTTAATGACTCTTCAAGTCTTCTATAGTATTAGGGTTCAATTCTATTTTTAAATAGCTAAAATTGCGGGGTTTACAATCTCTACGAGAACTCACCGACCTTCTCTTTTGAGGAGTTACTGGTGTAAAGGGAGGATCTTGTATGGTCTCCATAAGCGAAGTTTCAAATGAGATCAAAGAAGGTCATGACAACATGTCCACATTTAGATGACTAAATGATCCCTTGACTTAGGATGGTCGTGGAGTGTGGTCAGCATGCCAACCCCATCAGTGTTGTTGTGTTGCTCTCCTAATTGTAGTGTGACTGCCTCATTTAGGTAGATTTAGATCATCATAATCAGCTTAATCTGTCATTATCCGCCTCCTCGAGCTCTTCAACCAAATGTGGTAGGTATAAGGTCACTAGCACATGTTCATATAATAATTGCATACCCTGATCAACATGGTCTTGAGCCATGGGATAATCGAACTAGTTAATAAAAATTCTAATTCGTTGGAACTCATCAACCTACAACAAGAAGGAGATTTGCATGAGGAATTGCAAGGTCATTCAACTCTTTAGTAAATGTAAACAGGATACTTACCACAACACGAAGTAAAGCTCCAATCTAACCAATGTACTAGCATGTAATACTCCTATCATCAAGATACAGCTACCATACAACCTGCAATTTCCTATTTCAATGTTTAGACAAGTATTTGAAAAGAATGTTTATATACGTATGAGAAATACATAACAATTTCTAAAGTTGTGGAAGATTAATGAAGAAAACATGAAGAAAATTGACCTAGGGTTACGATTGTTTAGTAGACCGTAAGAGAGAAATGAGAGAGATTGTATACTATGTTTAAGATGTGGAATGTGCCTATTGTGCCCAATTTCGTATTAGATTTTGGTCACAGTGAAGGCGCACTTTGTAAAGAAGTTGCATTTTGTAAAGACACCTTCTTTACAAACCTAAAAGCGCATTATTAAAATGTGCCTTCTTCTTTTTTAAAAAAATAAAAAGAAGGCATATTTAAGGAAGGTGCCTTCTTCTTTAAAATAACCAAAAAAAAAAAAAGAGGCATATATCCTAAATGCATCTTCATTGCCTATCAATTGTAACAAGTTTCGAAACAACCACTATTTTTTTTTTTTTTTGAGAAATGCACCTTACATTAGAGAAAATAAAGAGAGATCAAGCATCACCTTTAGGAACTCTAAAAAAATAAGTTGCAAGTTTCTTTTTCCCTTCTTTTTTGTGAAAGTTTTCCTTACTATATTAGGTTGATTGTTTCTATAAATACTTATAATACAAAGAAAGAAAATATGAGGATATAAGGTGTCATGGCCTGAGAGTTTAAGGGTAAGTTAGGAGTGTTCAACTTAGGTATATTGTGTAGCAAGTGGTATTAGTAGATTTTTTATTCACATTATGGTGTATTATCTGAAAGTGAGTTTAGCCTCCTGCAAGCAAACCGGTAGGGAGCCGATGCCTCTATCCTGATTATGGTCATAGCAGGTCGAAATCAGTTGAGATGGTCGAGCTTTCCTAACATTTGGAGGCCTGTAGCAATGCCAAAGGACACTTCTTAGAAAGGATGGGCTTTGAACAATTATAGGATAAATAGGAAATGAAAGCTAGCTTGCCATTTAAAATACAAGTAAATATGTGATAGTAAGGATGATCAAGCGCTTTACAAGCATTCTGTGGGAGTTGAACCTTTCATCCCGTAACAAGTGATATTAAAACAATTATATTCCAATTTTCATCAAGCTACCTAAATGCTACCCGTTTGTCTAATGAGTGGGTAGTTTTTTATTGACATGAAAAGACTCATATGAGTTAAGCTCAAAGGAGTAACCACTAAAAAAGGGCATCATTGTAAGAAGGGCAACTGTATTGTGAGCCCCAGCTCATGTAGGTTAAGCTCAAAGGAAGAGCCATCAAAGGGAGGACTTTGCTATATAGGGCAGCTATGTCATGAGTTAACATATAGTAAGAATTGACTAAATCTCTTATAAGTGTAGCTGAATGTGTCGCCCTACCATTAAGCAACTCAGTAAGAAGCGATTTCAAAGGATGAAAAGATGGGTGAGGGCAAGAAAAAGACTGTAGAAACCTGATGTCCTAGCAGAGATGATTTTAAGTGGAGTTTGACAATGGGTAAAGGAGGGTTGGCAATCTTTTGGTGTGGTTAGTGGTAGCAATTGGCCTCATGATGAGGATGTCATGAACTTAAATGGAGGGAAATGTCACAGCCTAAAAGTTTGAGGGTAGGTTGAAAGTATTCAACTCTATCATATTATGTGGCAAGTAGCGTCAGTAAGCGGTTTGTTCGTTTTGTGCGATATTATTTAAAGGCAAGTATGGCCTCCCATGAACATATTGGTCAAAAGTTGATATCGCTCTTCTTATGATGATCGTTGCAAGCTAAAATTAGTTAAGATAGTTTAGCCTCCTTAACATACAAGGGACTGTGACAATATCAAAGGAATACTCCTTGAAAATAAAAATGCAGTCAAAACAACTTTAAGATAAGTTTTATGAAACCCGAACTCATCCCCATAAGATTTGGCATTTTCCGAAATCTTATAAGGTTTTATCTCTATTCCTAAAACCCAACCCTATAAGTCAAAAACCCTATTCAAATGATCTTATAGGAGCAGGTTTTTATAGGGTTAAATGAGATTAAGGTGAGAGTAAAGTAGAAGGAATTTAAGTAGGATTAAGATTACATTTATTAACTTATAGAATAATAAAAATTGAGAATCAAATATGTTGTACAATATAAAACATGTGTAAAACATGCATGATGCATTAATTAAGAATAAATATTTTTATTAATATATATTTTTTCTGCCGAATTAGATTTCCTATCGAATTTTTTATAATCCCAAAACTCAATCCTAAACTCTTTAGGGTTTTGAATCATTTTCGAAACCCGATCCCAAACTCAATAGGGTTTTTATCAAGCTCG
This sequence comes from Lumnitzera littorea, assembly GCA_024138015.1. Classification (NCBI taxonomy): domain Eukaryota; kingdom Viridiplantae; phylum Streptophyta; class Magnoliopsida; order Myrtales; family Combretaceae; genus Lumnitzera; species Lumnitzera littorea. The sequence goes on along the minus strand of JAMXBB010000006.1, from coordinate 40,046,521 downwards.
ACGAATCGGATACTCTTTTACAACCCATCCAATTGCATCCCTACTTGAGAAGGATGGACTCAAAACAGTCCTAAGATAAATATGAAGAGAAAGCTTACTCGTCATCTATAAATATGTAATGACGAGCACTCTATGAGAGTCGAACCTCCTCCTCCGTGATATAAGGTGTAAATTTTTTTTATTTTTTATTTTTTTTTTTTCAACAGACATAAGGCATAATCCGAAAGCAATTAAGAAAGGGCTTGATGTAGTGGGCGAGGATCTTAAACAATCGGTGATAGCATACTCTGTATACGCAAAAAACAAACGCAGTACTTGGGGAAGAAGCCGTAGAGTTTAAGAGAGTCGAAAATCTAGAGGTGTTATTTTGGGAATTGTACTTACATATCAGGAATATAATGGAAATAGACATACATGCACTTTTTATCTATTTTCATCATTGGACTCTTTCCTCATTGTAAAATGCTCATTTGGCAATGTATTATGATTCTAATCTAAAATTCAAGTTTTGAGTGAGTAATTAATATTTAATACATTTGATATTTTTAAATTTATACGCACATTGCAGCGTCTACTAATTAATATTAAATAGCCTTTTAAAAGCTAACATCATTCGGAATAACTACTAATGTGGGTTAGTATCAAATGGAAACACCAGATCATCGATTGAATATCGAAGACCCATAGTTTAAAATTAAAAATTATTTTCTATAGCGAACAAACTGACGCTGCAAAATAAAGACCGACGCATATGATATGGTAACCGACATTAATACTGTTCGGCGAAAGAAGGAAATTCAATTTCTCCTTTATTTCCGGAAATATATGAAGAAAAAGAAAAGAAACGGAGAAAAATATTTCTATTTCCATTATTTGATTGTATCTATAAGAAGGAAATGAAAAGAAATGTGGTACTTAACAAAATTGTCCCTATTTTAATTTGATAAAAATTTTGTAAGGATTAATTTTATAATTATCCATCCATTTTCACCAATTGCTCTCCAAAATTGGAGTAAAAGGAACTGAATTTCAAATGGAAATATTTTCACTTATTTCCTTTCCATTCCACTCGTTTCCACTTTTTACCTAATCTACCAAACATACTTTTTATCCCCGTTTGTTGTGCTATGCTTTTACATTGACAATTGTTGTCATCAACTCTTCTCAGAAAACAACCCTCTTACGCTGAATTCTTCTTTCCAAACAATCACCAAATTACAAAAAGATGTGAAGGATAATAAAGTGTAATCTTTCTGTTGGACTAGTGAAACAGTTTTAGTTTTGGTGGCCCGGCAAATGACTTCCACTTAAATGGTCGGTCTATAAATCACCAATCCTTTATTAGTTAAACAGGTTTATGAGAGAACATTTTCCAAGGAAATCTATTGCTCAAAATCACCCGCTTGCAACGAAATTTCATTATGTAGACAGCCAAGACAAGCAACCATATTCCACTAGTTGGGAATTGGGATTGCTTACGATATATCTTTAGCAGGAGGGAGGGGAAAAATAAAAGGATGAGAACCAAGTTAAATTAGTAGGAGAAAATGATAGCAACAACATTAACTATTGACCAAAATCCAGACGTAGTTTATGCTAACATGCTATTTACTAAGTTAAGACAAGAATGAAATTAGAAAGTGAAGTGATACTTAAAAGGCCATGGCTCCTACACATACATCCTTTGGCAAGTTCCAAATTGCCTCAAGAGTGATAGATCCACAGGTGCAGAACTTGTTTTTGAGGACTAAGAACAAGCAACAGAGGTCCAAGAAACTAGAAAGAGAAGGCATGTAATTATAGTAGCATCAATCCAGTCCATGCATGCAGTACCTGTCATTAGAACCTTTTGTAGCAAATGAAGGCCTCCTGCCATAGTACTTTCTGGAAGTTGGGAGAGGCCGGGCCGTGCCACCTCCTCACTATTCACATTTGATTGACTTGTATATATGACGAACAAAAAGCAATGATGCACGGAATCCTACCATTCCAAGCATGAGAAAGAAGCCATAACAGATGCACGCCATGTAGCCAAAGAAGAATGACGTTTGCATAAAGCCAGACATATCTGAACGTGCATAATAATAGTATAAGCAGTATCCATAGATAAACAGCCCAGTTGATCCACCACAGAGAAAGGATCTGCAGGAAACATAAGTAAATCGTATTGATTTATCAAATGTGCCATTGTAGTGTCAGATTTTATCAATCTTTTAAATATGAAAAAAATAAAGGAAGCAGTCAGTCTACACCAGGATCACAGAACAAGCATGAGAAATCAGTTCCCTCATGGACATGTTCCAATGCAAGATAAGACAACTGTGAAGCAATGAAAAGGCCATAACAACAGCCATAAACAACTACTATAAGGGCTTTCTGCACTAGCAGATGTTAAGCATGAAGCCATAGCAAGGGCATCCTAGATATATGAAGAACTCAATAATAAAACTCAATAACGAGGCAGAAATTAATTTTTGGCATAAACCAAGAAACGACATAGAGAAAAACATAAGATGGGCTAATTGAACGTGAAATTCTTGGCAAATCCACAGACACTAGTGCAAAAAAGTTAAAACTGCTCAAAGCTCTTAAACCATGTATTATATGTGTCATTCTACCAATTAAAAATCCATGGCAAACTTCCCTTGTGCAAAAACTCAACACTAGAAACACAAAGATGAAGAAGAAGCAAGCAAGCAAGCATATAAACCAAGACACTAAAATCTCAACCACTCCTCAGGTACAAGTAACTGTATAGGTTTGTTAAAGCATCTTACCTCTTTTCATTGTCCTGGGCAACATGTCAGATTCTAAAACAAAAAGCAACACTACCTGAAGACTCATTATTTAAGCAGCTAATAAGTCAGAGGTGGTTCTCTATGTTCCCCAACTACTGCACTATCCAACTTTGATCCATTCTTTTCTATGGCCAAATTTAAGATTTTTGCCAGAAATTTTCAGGATTAAGATGAACCTTAAAATTTTCAATAGAGACATCTGTCTTCTTATTTATTAAAAAATAAATTAAAAAAAGAAAAGAAGCATAATCATCAGAGTGAAGAATGAAACAATAGATGAAATAGAAGAACAACAACAGCCAACCAATCCAATAACTAATGAGGACAAGCAGAAGGAAAAAATGAAGCACCGAATACAGCGAGAAAAATGACAAATGGTTAAAGAAGAACACTGGATCAACATAGAAATATTCAATTTACCTCCACCACCATTCGTGATCTTCAGCCGCAAGCTGGAAATATGTCAAAGCCACAGTAATAAAAGCAGTAACGATCAGAAGGATTATGAAAACAATAAACAGGATGCTGTATATGGTGTAAATCCTGTGACCCCAGACGCTGGCAAAGATGTAGTAAAGCTCAATATATATAGCACTGAAAGGAAGAAAACCCGCCATTGCCATTTGAGGAAGTGTGCTCCTGTACCAAGGAAGTGGTGGAATTTCTCGAGGATATTTTGTCGTGCGACATGGAGCTTGAAACTCAGCCTTGCTATTTTTCCCAGCAATCCCACCCAAAACAAGTAAGGGAGCTGTTACTAATGTCCAAATGAGAAATATGACCACAATAGTGCCAAAAGGTAGTGCAGCAGTAGCATTGTAGGCAATAGCAACAGTGTTGAGGAAGCAGAATGTAAGAAATAGTGGTCCACAGAATAGGCACCCAGTCAACAGCAGATTCCTCACCTAAACACAATGTTATACAAGTCCAGTGAGTCTAAATATGTTGATTAGACAGAAAAGCTATGTTGAAGTGCAATACAACTTCAAGAAAGAAAAAGAAGAGAAATTTCCGTTTAACACATACCCAATTTGATCCTTCCAGTTGACAGTAGAAAGAGGTAGCTGTGTAACCAGCAATTCCAGATGTAAGCGCATACATAACAACCAATGCGGTGAAGAGAGCCCCTCGATTATAAGGATAAAATACTCCAACCAGTGCAAGCATGAATATGAAAACCGTGCTGCACACAAGCAAAGACTTGTTAGAACCCATACAGTTGAATGAGAAATAGTGATTACGTTTAAAAGAGATCGTAGAAAATGTTGGAAAATAGAAGAATATGAGTCAAAAACAAATGTAATTTAACAAGTTCCTTACAGAGCAAACAATTGAGTGCCAGAACCAAGGGCAGCAGCAAATAAGGATTTGAATTTAGGATATCGAAAGACATCTCCATGGATGTACTTCCATCCAGTTTCTTCTTGGTCATCTGCCGTTTCTTCATCCTGTGCATACCTATTCAATGAAAAAGAATTAAACACTCAACCTATAAAAGTACCATATCTTTGAGTGTAACTCCATAATAAGTGAATGAAAATCTTACTTCATGAAATCATTCTTCAAAACACGCATCAGAATTGTTGCAAGGAAACCAGTCAACAAGAGAACAGTAACACATGAGTTTATAATTGAGAACCAGTGAATTTCCAGGTGATGGGGCAGGGAAGAAGAATGTGAGTACTTCTCCATCCTCTTCTCAAATGGAATATTGGTCTCCTTCCACTTCACAGTGTACATAAACTCTGCATCGACTTCCTTATCCTCTGTGAGGTCCACAACAGAATGATGGTCCATTTGAGCAGTAATCTCAATCACACGGTCCTTATTGTAAAGAATGTCAAATTGGATATGCTTGTATAAGAAATATTTGTACTCGCTTGGATCACTTTTCCGTTCTTTCTCAACCTTTCCAATAAAACCCCAAATCGGCAAATCATCATAGTACATCTGAAAATAATAATCCTTTTTAACTGCAGCTCGGAACTTAGCAACCTTATCCCTTGTGAGCTTCCTTTTGCAAACAACTTTTGCATCATGTTCCTCCTTGAAGTTGAGTTTATAGGGTGCACTGACCAATCGATCCCCATTCAAAACTTCACCAAGCGCTTCTGGCTTGTCTTTCATATGTTCTGCCAAAAGATTCCATCATTGGTATAAATATCTCACTCAAAGGAAACATCACTTAGCACATAACAATACTTTTCTTTTTTCACACTAGCCCAGAAACCCCCATCTCAAACAAACTGGCCAAGATAGAATGTTCTGTTAAAATCTAGTATCCTCATACAAATAAAATTCAACTTTAACAATAAGTATTCTCTGCATAATCTAGTACATCAGGCATCAAGGGATTCAAATCAAATATATTTCCAACATATAATAAAAAGGAAAATGAACCAAGTTTTCCTAATACCAAAGCATCCTAATGGGGTGAAGAGACTGAGTGTGATAAGTTAAGGCTTAAAGTGTAAATTAGGAGATGATGGTAAGGGTTGGTGGCCAGCAATAGTATTTAGCCATCCAAGGGATGGCAATGAGAATGAGGAAAATTATTTTTATATACAAAAGGAGAAAACATTATTCATTAAGAGTTTCTGCTCTACTTTACTACCAGGCCCGTCCCTCTCACTGATAGCTACTGTCAAATGTCTAAGTAACCTAACCTCTCAAGGGCACAACAATAAAACTTGAGTATTCCAATTGCTGATATTAAAGGAAGTTCTTTGGGTATACATATACTAAGGCAATGCTTGGCTCTAAATTCTAAATTTATCATTTAAAAACCCAATTATTAAGGAATATCGATCGAATAAGAGAAAGCAAAAGTACCACCCATTTTGAACAATTAGATATTATCATGAAATATCCTACTAAATCTGTATTAATTTCATGATCATCCCATCCCTCCAAATGCAGTTGTATTGTTACGTCTTTCCACCCTCTCCGTATTCTCTACTGGTGAGCAGTCCCATCTTTTATTTTGCATTTGGGCCAAGCATAACCACAAAAAAAGGTCTAAAAAATGCTTTTCGAGAAACAGGCATAGCCTAACTACTCAATCAAGTTCTTGAAAGAATCACAATCGGAGAAATTATCAACATAATAGACATGAGAATGTAAACGAAGCTCAAGGTCAACGAACAAAACCTGGTGGGCAGAACGGAAGATCGAAGAACCGATATGTTTCGCTGAAACCAAACAAATTATAATACTCAGTTAACCAAAACAAAACCAACCTCACAAACAATAAACAAGATTAACGCAAAACCAACCGGAGATACCGTTAATATGCACCGACAAGTGCCTAGAATTACCGAATAGAAGCAAGATCTACAGAGAAGAACATCGTAAACAGAGAAATTATTTTACCTTGGGTTGTGGAAAGGTCCGACCTTGTTAGCATAGAGAGGGACGGAGTCGCCATCCTTGTAGCGGTGATCGGAGGCATCAGATCTCGCGCAGCTCGCGCACAAGGCGATTGTTATCGCCACCAGCAGAGGAAATGGAATTCTCATAGCTGCGGATCGATCCGACTCGGATTATTGCTTTGGGATGGGGAGTGGGGAGGGGGGGGGAGAGAGAGAGAGACAGAGAGAGAGAGAAGGAACAGTGGGGTTGAAAGGAAAGGCAGATGGGGTTAAAAAAGGTGAAAGGAAAATAAACGTGAAAATTCTTTCTTATGTTCGTGGATGGCCGATATTTGGCATAAATATTTTAGGCAAGGGCAACATCACATTCACCATTTAAACTAGTTAAAGCTCCCATGCTCACATTTTAATTTAAAGCACGTTGGTTAACTTACTTAAAATGAATTAACATATTAATAATGGATGATTTCATAATTTTTTTTTTTCAATTATATCACAATTTAAGGATTAAGGATTCAAATTCGTTTGAGCACTAATATTGATACTACTAAATTAAAATAGCTTTGACAACTTTACACTTTAAAGATTAATTTAGATATAGTATTAGTCCTATCATTTTAATGCAAATTAATGTTTTGATATAACCATGTGATGTTTTTATATTTGTATATGAAATGCTATAGCATTTAGAAGAGTTAAGGATCTTTAAATTTGGAATTATGCCATCTTTATATTATGATGTTAGATGAAGTTTCCAACTCTTGCCATTCTTTATATAAAAGAAGTGTCCCCTGAATACATAGCTGAGAATAAAGAATGACTCAAAATGAGGATACTCGTATAAAAATGTCTATTAGTTTGAAATTATAAATAATTAGAAGATGTTACAAAAAGATGTAACTAATAAAAAGGTACAAATAATAAAATCTTAAATTATAAATTGTTTAAAAAGTTCGATCGATTAAATAAATATATTACTAATGAAGAGCTATAAATAACAAAAACTTTCAAAACAATATATTGTAACAAATTTTACATCCCAAAACTATACGATTACCCAAATTTTATGTTTTTCTACACTCCTAATTCAATTAAAATAGTTAATAATGAGAATTACTACACTAATTAGATTGATACAAGATAATCCGATCATTAACTACATAACATTGTTCGCAGCTCGAGATAGGTAAACTACTTCCTAAACAAAGGATGCAAGCAGAATAATTTGTGAAATACATAACTAATGTAAATGTGATTTAGCTTTTTCATCATTTATAACCATATAGCAGGATGGGGAAGAAAGATAGCAAAGAAATCGCTTAAGCAAGATGTGACTTTAAAATCACATTTCAAAGATGCGATTGTTCGTCATGTGATTTTTTTATATCCACCAACCTTGCAATAGCATTGCAACAAAAGTCCCCCATAAACAAAACAACATACACAATATATGCAATAATAGTAAAAAGTTCAAAATACACTTTATGCAATGTACAAACCCAAAACTAAGCTCTAACTCTAACTCTAACACTCAAAAACCAAAAACCAAAAACCAAAATCCAACTCCAAACACAAACTCGAACCTTAACTCCATACTGCAAAGAACAAACTTGAACTCTAACCCTAAAGTGAAACCTAAATATAAACCTCAACTAAACTTAGAAATATTAATTGAAGACCACACATCTTGAAATACATAACAAATTCAACAAAAAAGGTAGATTAAAGCTACTTTTGGAAAAGGAATAACTAACAACACATAGATGCAAATATCATTTACATAATTCTAGAGTTTTAGCATAGTTCTCATTTTTTGTACAACATGGTTCTATCTAATTAAGCAAATATGCATTCTTTCTATCCCTTAGTGCGACGCCTCCTCCCATAATGGGCTCTGCCATACCACTCAAGGTCTCTCCGACATGCAAAGATGAGCTTAGTATATAATCCCATGAAATTTGATGTTAGTCTACCTTTGTGATGCCCTTGCCTATGTCGAAGCCTACCGGATGTCTCTTAAAGTAAGGAGCACTTAGAGTAACCATCAATGAGGGGGTTGGATCAGTAGAAGGTGTAAGAAATGACATGACATTTGACTGTAGCTAAGACAAGTCAATAAGGAGTAGAACCTCGTGCCAGGGTGACCCACAATGTAATAGAGAGTAATAAGCCTTTAGATGGTCTAGAAGAGAAGTAGGAAATCGATGCAGTAGTGGAGAAGGAGACCAAACTACAAGTGGCTACTAGTAACCATCCTTAGCATGGCCACCACTACGACCCTGTCCTTTAGCATGTATCACATGAGGTGGAAGATGAATTGGCTCCTCATGATGACCCAAAGGGTACAACGTAACACTTTCATGAACCTTGAGGAGCTGCCTCACAAACTAAGTGATGTCTTATACCTATAACAGTATGCAGTAATCACTGTTAGTGCAAGCCCAACCATTCGCCTACATGGATAGAAAAGATATACTACATTAATTGTTGTGTAAACAAATAATTAAGTAGAAGTATATAAGATTTTTTGTTGATCTCACCATAACACCAAGTAGGGCTCTAGTATGTCCAATGTGCCCTTTAGCGTAGGCCTAATACTATGGATAATACTAGAGAATGACTCCATCTAAAGAGGCACCATCGTAATCTAACTATATAAGTGTTGATATCCTCTCCTCCCACATACAGTTCGTGTTGCATGACATCATCTCCAATCCTCATCAGTCTTCCCCATTAGGTCGATCCTATGAATGGCATCTAAGGTATCTGGATCCTCTAAGATCCCTTATACTCCACCGAACTGCCGCACTACATGATTTAGGAGGTGCTACCCCACAATACGAAAGCATGTTAAAGGCACTCAGCTAAGCTAAATGTCACCACTTCTTGCTTGATAATATGCTGGTAATGCATCTAGAATGCCAAGGAAGTAAGGTCTCTAGATGATCTAAACATAAATTAATTCAAACAATTAAGAAGCAACTTATGCACATAATTAGTAAATAGTAAATGTAAATGACTTGTCGCACTTACTCTAGGCTCCGCCTATCGAATGCATCCCAGTATTAAGCTATTAAATGGGTAATAACCTCGAAAGTATTAAACTCAGCATGCCAACAACATGCTAATGGTCCCTTCTTGAAGATATATACCTAAAGATGATCGGGTGCAATGTAGGGAAACCGATCTTATGCCCAGACTTGTAGTAGTATACCAATACTCTTAATCTTTACAGTTATGTAATGAACAACACAACAAAAATTCCTATACAACCAAGCCAAGCATGTTGCCCCCCACGCATACTTCCTCGTAACTACAAATTCTTTTAGCAAGGGGAGAAATATCAAGTAAACCAAGTTATCAAATTTGTCGAGAAAAACCACTCCACAATTAGTTGTAAGATATATGTATGGCCATATCTCATAAATAGTAACCTCATCAGCTAATACAGATCTGTAGATGAACACAAGGTGACCGATATCACACAATCAGGAGGTGAACTCAAATCGCGAGATAGTCCAAAGAATAAATGGTAGTTGAAGGTTAAGTAAGGGTTCTCTTACATCAACAATAGGGGTTCTCTTGTATCAATGGTGGATATGACGCATCACACACGAGCTTAGGTCACACTTGATATTATGCACAAGCGTAGCCAAAGGGCATTGGCCACTAATCTGCGCTTACAATGAACTAGATAAGAGTAAACGAAAGTAAGTAGAAGACACTTAGCTCATGAAAGAAAATATGTTTGAAAGTTTGATGCCATTATTATGATTCTGCGGCTATTACGTATTACAAGGATTTATATAACCTAATTAAGGTAAGTCTTAGGTTAACATAAATTACAAAAAGATTCCTAATAGAAAAATGAAAAAGAAATAAATTACAAAAGTAGAGTTATAATTAGATAAAAAGAGATATTTGGGCACAAATAAGACAGTACGGATGTCAGAAAATGGGGCACGTGCCAACTATTTATTCAGTGGTCCCAATGATGCTATTTGCCAAGTAGAATAGGTTTTAAGTAGATCAAGTCAAGATTAGGTATTAGTAGCTCGGATGTTCTAGGATGAGGAAGGGTTGGTTTAATAAGCAGCCCATTATCTAATCGACTTCAAATGGTCAACTTGGGATCGAGACAACTCGACATGTATCAGATCGGTAGCAAGTAGGTTCGATGCTTGACCTTAGATTGGTGTTGTGAAGGGGTCAGCTCAGCATCAAGTCGGTCACCTTGGGACTCTCCTTAATGAGATGGAGAGCAAAGTAACTCGATGGGTCAAACTAGAGAAAAGATCATTCTTCAAAGTTTAACTATCCTTGGATAACTCAACAACCATATATATAAGTCCTTAGGCTCAGGAACAAGTAGCCGGTCTGTAATCCCTATCATCCCTTCTGGGCTATTTAAGATTTGGGATCAAATCTAGCTCAGCCCTACATTACTCATCTTCGGTAGTATACAAATGGAGGCCGACAATGTTAAAGGAGTCTAAGACTACATAATCTTCAAGTAATTCAATCTTGTAGGCATTAGGATTGATCTTTTCAAGCACTTTAAATGGTCTGGTAGCTCTAGGGGATAACTTGTTCTTCCTCAAACTTGAGAATCAGTCTTTAATGATGTGGATCCATACCAAATCACCAATTGAAATTCCCTATTCTTTCGTCCTTTGCCTTGCCTCTCAAGCTTATTAGTAACTCAGCTCAGTTACTCAATGACCTTCTAGTGCATTATCTTAATCGCTCCGGATCTCTCTACAGTTGGTTCATCTTCATCCTAGCTCTGAAGGGATGTCTAGTCTAACGAGAGTTCATGGTTGAATTTATAAGCAATCTCAAATGATGACATGCTTATGGTGCTATAGGCAATCTTATTGTAGGCAAACTCAATTATAAGCAAGCATTAATCCCAATCAGTTATGTTCCAACTAACAGCAACCTAAAGTGGAGTTCCCATGGTTCTATTGATAGCCCCGGTTTATCTGTCCATCAACCTATAGATGGCATGATGTATTGAATAATAGTTTAGTTCCCATTCACTTCCATAATGTCCTCTAAAAGTGACTCATGAATTTTAGATCTCGATCTAAAACAATGGTCCTAAGCACTCCATAGAGTTTGACAATCTCCTGTAAAAAAAAGAAAAGAGATAGTTGAAGAGTCATTAGTTTTTGAATATGCCACTAAGTGTGCCATCTTATAAAATTGATCTACGACCAACATGATAGAGTCCTTCCCTTTAAATGTCCTCAACAATCCTACCATAAAGTCTATATTTAGCTCAAACCATGTTTGGTCGAGATTAGTAAAGGTAAATATTGCCCTTGCTTGACTTGGTTCTTTACCCTTCTACAAGTAGCATACCTTTTTAGTACAACTTGGACATCTCTTATCATCCTTAGCCAAAAGAATCCAAAGGCTAGTACCTCATAAATTTAGTGCTTACCAAAATGTCCAAACAATCCTCTACTATGCACTTCGCACACTAGTAGCTCTCGCATAAAACAGGTCGGGATACACAATCTCCTCTTCTTGAATAAGTATCCATCCTACCTATGATAGTCATCAAGCATTTAACCATCTTCATATCGTGCATAAATGGGTCCAAAGTACGGATTCTTAGTATATAAACCCTTAATCGTAGAAAACCTCAATAATTGGGTTTGTAATTCATGTCACACCCCGAAGGGGAAAAATCGTAACAATCTCATCGTACAAACCACTCTAAAATAGAAGTTGACTTTACAGCCGCTATTTTGAACTTGATTTACACAAATTATTTATCTAAAAAAGTATGAAATATATATATATATATATATTTCAATATTCCAAGTAATATTACATGATTTAATACATAACCTTACTTAAGCAATACATATGCTAATAATATAAGGTACAAAAATCAAATTTAAAACCTAAAAAATGTAACTAATCATTAGTTTTATGTCCTTACTCCCTAAGATCTAGTAGTTGCTAGCTTGAAGGTAATTATATGGTCGCTTCCTAAGTAGCACTTGCAACAACATCTATAGATATATGAGCAACCAATAACTTAATAAGTTAGGACAAAGATTTAAAACTACACATCAAGTATACACAAGGTTATCAACTAAATTAGTTAAATGCAATGCACGTACAAACAAATGCCATCGTACAACATTATCCGATACGTTGTGACATTAGAGAAATTACACTCGCTCTAATCTGGGTTGAGGAGTTTAGTGCACATATCAACAGCCCATAACCAAACCTAAGCTTATGCAATAGAGACTCAATTCCTTTTGCGACTACCTTCAAACCATTGACTTCATCCTTGCCACAACCTCCTCTCTTGTCACTTAGTTCAAATAAGGATGAAAAAGGAACCTATCATGCTATCCAGCGCTATCCCTTTCGAAAGAGTCAATATATGACCAAAAAGCCTTAAACATTTCCCCTGATGGGTTGCTATACAAGTTCATTTTAGATTTATAATTCATATATTTGGTTAAGTCCAGTTTAAGGTGTTCAATCGTTTCACACGAATCACATGAATTTCAATACAGAACATCAAACCAAAACCATATAACCGCATCAGAAACACACACACATATGCATGCATACAGTTAACTATCTAGTAAATAGAATTACGTATAATCCCAAGCCTTCGAGTACTATAAATTAGTACTCCAAAATACAGTAAAGTATCGATCCCAACTTATCTAGACTTCCCACTTACTCACTTAAGATACAACCCACATAAGCCATCACCGATAATTTCTATAATACAAATATTATTTTAGTACTCATATAATTATCTTATATAAGTTTTATTCTATAATTTTTTATGTTATCCTCAATTTAGGGTTTTATTATACCTAATTATTCAAGTTTTTAAGTCTCTTACAATTATTCTTAATTTAGGCTAAATTCTGATTCAGTTTTCAAATCAATTTCTAGATTAGGTTCTAATTTTGTTTCTGATAATGAGTTTTATACACGAACCCTAAGAACTCGTTTCGAATCATTACGTAAAGCTAATCACATTTCACTTAAATATCCTAAATCTTTATTTTAGCTCCTAACCAAAATTTTGGTCAGTACAATACACTATATTCTTAATTTAATTACCGAATTAGCTCCCAATATAAGAAAAATTTACATTTTTCATATAATTACCTAAAATTATATTTTATATCAGATTTATTATCTATTATTATCATTATCATATTATCAATTTGAACTTAATTTTTTTCTACTCATTAATTTCTTATACTTACATATTACCCATTATTACCTAATATGCACATAATATGCACATCTAACATTTCCATCACTTCAAATATCATCTCTCATCACCAACTAACATCTCAAAATATCTAAATTCATACTAAATCAAAATTTATACCTAATTAATCCTCAAACCATAAAATTAGCTTAATTGTACCATTTTGCCCATTATTCATCACATAATACGCATAATACATACTTAAATACTTTAAATATTACCAATATCATACTATATCAGCAATTAACATCCTAAAACACCTAATTACATACTAAATCAAAATTTTTTACCAAATTAACATTAACTTACAAAATCCCAAATATTGTTTTTTGTGCATGATTTTAGGGCCTAAAAATTAAGTACAAATTTAAAAAATTAAATTTAAGAAAAGCTCTTCATGGTACTGTAATATATATCCTCAATAGTCTACACAAAAATTTTGAAGTTAAAACTATATTATTAAGGTTATTTATTTCTAAATTATAGATAAGCTCAATTTTAGAGGTTCCTTAAGCACTATATATCACGAGACCTAATTTTATCAAAATAATATTTTTCTTAAAAACTACATACAAAAATATTCTAAAATGCTAAATTTCATAATTATTTAACATTTTTAATAAATAAAGCAAAATTGAAAGGAGAATTAAACTCACTAGTGTTACTTGCTTCAGCCATCGTGGCCATGTCAACCAATCTGGACGTTGCCACCACTGATGTTGCCACCACTGTTTAGTGGTGGTGGCCATCCACTCTTAGTGGTCATTAGTCATAGTTTCCCCTTATAATCTCTAACTACACACTAATTTTCTAATTTTTGGTAAATTTGGTTTTTCCTTTCTTTTCTCCTTTCCCTAAATTTTTCTTCATTCTAAATTAGCCAAAATGAGTTTTGATGGAGGTTTTCTAAATTTATAGGGTTGCGTAGGTGTTTTCTTTAATTTTTTACTTACTAAGTATCCCTTATCATCTTCCATTTTCACTTTTTATTTGGCCTATTATTATTGATTATTTTTCTATTCTCAATCTCATCTTACTACAACTATAATCTAGAAGATTCTTCACTTTTCCAAAATTTGCTTGATTTTTCCTTAATTTTTTATGAATTTTCCCTAAGTATTTAACATTATTTTGATATATTTTAGGTATTTTAAGAAATTTCACATATTTTTACTTACACATAAATACTTATATAATATAAATAAATATTCATAAATATTATTTAAGTTATTTTATAATTTTTAGTGTTTATATAATTTATCTCTATTAATTTATTAATTATCGAAACTCGTTTTACGCGTTTTCAATAAATAACATGTAATATACATATAATTTAATATTATAATATTTTATTATTTATTTTCTTAAATCTAAACTCACGTGATCACTTTTACTAATATTTCTAGCTTCATCATAAAAATTGGGCTCAATTAGACAACTCACCTAACCACCCTAAATTTTACGGACCAAACCTCGAATACCTGATTACAGGCCTCATGGTTTGGTTAAGAGGATATAACGTCTTGATAGGGTATCAGTCGCTACATTATTCTTGCCGTTCTTATACTCGAAGACATAAGAAAATTCCTTCATAAACTCAACTCACTTGGCTTGTCTTCGAGACAACTTGGGTTAGCTCTTCAAATATCTCAAAGATTCGTGATCAATATAGATCACAAATTCTTTAGGTAGTAGATAATGTTTCCTGACAGTCAGGGCTTAGATCAAGGAACTCCTTATCATACATATAGTAGTTGAGTGTAGCTTCTCTAAGCTTTTCACTAAAGTAGACAATAGGTAAGCCCTCCTGCATAACACAACACCTATGCCCAATCCAGATGTATCACACTCTACTTTAAACATTTTATCAAAGCTCAGTAAAGGTAAGACAAGGGTGGCAATTAATCTCATTTTCACTTCTTCAAAGCTCCTTTGTTCCTTCTCTCCTCACATGAACTTAACATTTTTCTTTAACAATTCGGTGAACGGGGCTACAATAGTACTAAAGTTCCTTATAAATTAACGATAAGATGATGCTAGGCCATGGAAGCTTCATACATCAGCTGAACAGGTTGGCACGAGCCACTCAATAATCGCTCTTGTCATCTCATCATCAACTCATATACCACCACCGCTCACAACAAATCCCTAAAAGATCACTTCAGGTTAGTAGAAGTCACATTTCTTCAAATTAGCATAAAGCTTCTCAGATCGGAGTTTTGAGAAGACTACTCGAAGGTACTTATAGTAACTCTCTAAGTCAAGGCTATAAACTAGAATGTCATCAAAATATACCACCACAAACTTTCTTATCAGTTCTCAAAGCACATGGCTCATCAGTCTCATGAATGTGCTTGGTGCATTCGATAGTCCAAAAGGCATCATAAGCCATACACATAATCCATTACGAGTCTTGAATGCGGTTTTCCATTCATCCTCCTCTCACATTTGGATTTGATGGTATCCAAATTTGAGATCAATCTTGGAGAATACTCTTGCTCTTGCTCCATTCAACTCATCAAGTATATTATCAAGCCTTGGTATAGGGTACCGATACTTGATAATAATGTGATCGATTGCTTAGCTATCCACACACATCCTCCATGTCCAATCTTTTTTTGGTACCAATAGAGCTAGTACAGTACATGGGCTTAAGGACTCTTATACATACCCTCTCTTCATCAACTCATTTACCTATCTCTACAGCTCAGCAGCTTATTCAGGATTCAACCTATAGGCAGGCTTATTGAGCATTGTGGCTCTTAGCTATAAGTCAATTGCATGTTTAATGCTCCGGATGGGAGGTAGACCTTCTAGCAATTCACTTGGGAACAGATCGACAAATTCCTCTACTAATGTTTTTACCTCAACATGTAGCAGTTCCTCATTCAATCTTCTCGTCTCAAGTAACCTTCTAACTAGTTGATAGCTCAACTCTTCAAGCTTTATCTCTTTCTTCAGCTCAGCTTAGGTCATTACCAAAGCCTCCTTCTTCAGAATTCGGCTTAGTTTGGTCTAAATGCTTTTAACTTGCTTAGCAATCATAGGGCTTAACTTCACCTTCTTGCCCTCGTACTTTAAGGAACATGTGTTCTTCCTTCCATCGTATATTAAAATCCAATCAAACATCCATGGTCGTCCAAGCAAAATATGGGATGCACTCTTAGGCAACACATCATAGAGTACTTTATCTCAATAGTTTCCAATACTAATCGGTATAATCACTTGTTTATTCACTTATAGGGCTCCCTTGTCACTAAGCTAGTGCAATTTATAAGGCTTGGGGTAAGGCTTAGTTAACAACTTCAATTGCTAGACCATGAAAGTAGATGCTGCGTTGGTACAGCTACCACTGTCAATAATTAATGTACATAGCGATCCATTAACCTTATAGAAACAAATTCTCTCATTGTTCATCCTTGAGCATAGGACTCACACTCATTGTTCTTCTCAACACTAAGGTTACAGGCATAAAATTACCCTCTTCACTATAAATGACTTCCTCCTCCTCAGACAGCTCAATTTGTCCGGTCCTTTTCAACTCTTCTACTTCCTCATCAATACTGTTTACCTCAATGGTAAGCACTTCTCTTTGGATCACCATAGTTCTTCTATTCAGATACTAAGTAGCCATGTGTCCAAATCCTTGACACTTGATCTCACTTGTCTTTCTGCTTAAACTCTGGCCTTTCTCGAACTTCCTCAGGATCTCTTTTTCCTCTACTTGGGTAGTTTAAGCAGGTCAGACCTCAACAACCTTGCTTGGTTCTAGTCACATAAGTCTACTCGAAACAAGTCGACTAGTGGTAGGTCAATTAATAAGAGCTTAGAATCTTCCGACTAGGCATCCTCGATTCTCTCGACAGCTTGGATGGCTTCATCAAGTGAACCAATATCCATAGTCTCTAAAATATCTCCAATCTCGTACTTCAACGTACTAATGAATTGGTATATAGTTCGATCCTCAGGCTCAACAACTTCGCATCGAATCATTAACATTTAAAACTCCTTTACATATGCATCTATACTCAATCTTCCTTACCTTAACTCTTATAATCCCTCGAAGGCATCCTACAAATAATGGCTCAAAACAAACCTTCTCCCTATTACTCTTTTCATCTTATCCTAACTATAACTTATCATCCTCCTTCTCTTGTGCAAGTGGCTTGCAAATTCTTCCACCATAGGGCTGGATAGCCAATAAACTCTAATATAGCAAGTCTTACCTTAACATTATCAGGTATCTCATGACATTTAAACAACTTCTTGATTTTATCTACCCAATTTAGGTAGCCCTCAACATCATCACTCCCAAAAAAGCTAAGGATATGCATTCTCAATCCTTCCACTCTAAGGGCTCAAACATTCCTCTCCTTGGGTTCATAATACTCTTCCACTTCATCACCTACTTCCTCATCCTCTTCTTCAATCTCATCTAACACTAGTCTGTGTCCAACAACTCTATCTATTCCTCTAGCTCAGGGTAGTCGAATTGGGTCATTAACTATGTCGTATCAACCATTGCCTCTTTTGGGTTGTTCAATGGCTCTTCCTCTGTAAGGATCATTTCTAGTTTGTTGTCTATCTTTGTTTGTGGCAGTTAGTAAGTCTATCCAATCAATCATCTGCAAACTAGGGTGTGAAACTTCCTTGCTGACCTTGGCCATTTTGAGCACCACTCTTTTGGTTACTTAAGGTTCCTTAAACATTAGAGTCAGACATTGTTGTCTATTTTAATACATTAACAATTGAAAACACCACTCTAAGTTCTTCCCACGAATGACAACAAAACAACACTTAATACTCTAACTGTTATTACAGCTACACTCAATAAACCAATCAAACACACACTCTATTTCACGAACAAGAAACAGGTGAAAACATAGCATAAAATTTCCTTAGTACTAAACACTCTCCAAACACTCACAACAACTATGGACAGCTGCTAAAACACACTTACAATAGTAGTAAGCCACTCAAAACACCAAGTAATAGAAATTTGCTCAAATGTAACCTAAGCTCTAATACCAAGATGATACGGATCCGTGGTCATATGATGTCAGTTGTTATGTGTTCATCCACGGATTTTGGAATATTTTGGCATATTTCATGTATTTTAAGTAATTACGCGTATTTTCACCTATATGTAAATTCATATAAGGTACAAATAAATATCCCTAAATATTATTTAAGTTATTTTACGATTTTTAGTGTACATATAATTTATCTCTATCTATTCGTTAATTATCGGAATTCATTTTAAACGTTTCTGATAAATAAAGGACAATTTTCAAAAATTCAATATTATATTAATTAATCATTTTATTATTTATTTTCCTAAATTCAAATTTATAGGATCGCTTTTACTAATAATTCTAGTTTCTTCATAAAATTTAGGCTGAATCAAATAATTTATTCGATCGCCCAAAATTTTATGAACCAAACCTCGAATACCTAATTGTAAGTCTTACAATGGGTTTGAAATGTGATAATGATGTGAGTGTGTGAATTTGCAGTGGTGTTTAGTATAAGGTAGTCAGTGTAATGGTTGTTTTTAGTAAGTAGGTTGTTGTTGTGTTTGGTAATTGGAGGTGTTATGTTTGTCATTGATTGTTGTAATGGTAATAGTGGTGTTAAATGGTAGTCTATAATATGTGTTGTTGTATGCATCATTGATTATCGTAATGGTAGTTGCAGTGTTGAATGGTGGTCTATAGTACGTGGAGTTGTGTTCATTGTTGATTGTTGTAATGGTAGTGGTGATGTTAAATGGTGATCTATAGTGCGTGGTGTTAGTATATAGTGATGGTGTACTTTATTAGGTTGTGTTGAACAATGATGGAGAAACGAGTAGGGTTTGACTATTTTTTATTATGAATCACAATTCTTAACTTCCCCAAGGAATCCCAATTCATAATTTTTAAGAATTACAATTTGGGAAAGTAAACATGGTAATAGGAACTCAATAAGGAATAAGGGAGAATATATTCCATTCCCTCAAAGTGAATGAGTCATTGGTGTATGATTACTTTTGAAAGTTCAAAGGCATGTTGATTATGTAACATGAAATGGATTCTTATACCACTAAACGTGATAAGTCTTAGGCCGACAACTACTTATCCGAAATAAATTGGTAAAGAATGTATTTTTATGGTCTTAGAATTTTATAAAATGTAAAGAAATAAGAATGAATGATTGATAAATGTGCAAAATTACATCCCTACTTATAGCACACATTTATGCAAGTGTTAGTACTTTCATGGTGAATTTTGACTAAGAATTAACAAAATACATGTTCTTGAATCATTTGTGCAATAAATAGTGAAAAGGATCAAGATGGAGCCCAAAACAGCTTATATGTGCTAACTAGTGTTTAACCTTAGTTATAGATCATAGCTATGCATGAGATTTGCATTACAAGTTCACACAAATGTCATTTCATTTTCAATGCAACAGCAACTGTAGCTTTATCTTATATGAAGGTTTGAATATATGAAGTAGTCTGAGCTATGAATTGCAGCCTAATTATATTTCTGTCCATGCTTGAAGTTAACGGATGATGGCTTTTAGGGGGAAGCTCTTGGTTTTATGGTAGAACCTCAATTAACTATTGGACCACCATCTTATTTGGACAAGATGCATTGAGATGTGCTACTTAGAGAGCAAAAGATGAAACGTGACTGATGTACAGGCCGTTGGCATATGGACATGAATAAGGAAATTACAATAGGATAAGAGAATATCACCCAGTAACCTTTACTTGCATGAGAATGAGAACGCCCCATCAATTAATTTTTATGTTGGATAGAAACTTGAAGCTCCATGGCTAAATTAATTAGCCCATCCACATGACTAACATGATGTTGCACACATGTGCTTCAAGTAACTAACATAACAGTAAGGTGAACCAAGGACTTCAACAGCTTACACGGCTGAAAACAACAGCAGCTTATCCAGTAGAAATGGCAGCGGATAGCCGCAATTCACCACAACAAACCTATGTAAGAAGCCAAAATAGCAGCCCTCTTATTGATAGCAGCCACTTCTACTTTCTTTGCACAAACCCTTAAGCAATAAATTAAAAGCGGCTCTTAGATTATAACTCTAAGTAACTCCAACTTAACCATGCTCCACATGTTGATAGTAGCCGATTCTTAGTAGCAAAATGTAACAAAGCCGACAACCAAGCTTCACCAAGCACTTCAAGTGATTGACATGATTTGAACTTCATCCAAGTGCCAGCAACTTAAGTTACAAGAAGCACTTGAGCAACTCTAAACATTTGATCAAAGAACAAGCTCCAAACAAATTGACTTGAGCGTCCGGGCCAAGAGCTCCATAACAGCTAGCAACTGATTAATAACCCTAGCACTCAAAAATTGCAGCAGCTTCATTTCACTTGTATAACAAATAAGACATGGACTTTGAATGGCAATAGGTCGTAGACTCTAACTACGCAGCAACTCCGAGCTTCTCTAGGCAACTCCAACACAAGGACATGGAGTGTTCAACTAATTTTTCTAACTTACAAGTCCTTATAGAGGCGGCCAACATGCTTTATCTTTATTTGGATGCCTAAATCACCTCATTACTTTCTTTTGATTTGTTTAACATGTAACATGGACAGCAATTGTAGCATTCTAAGCAAAGTCGAGCTAATACACGAGAAAAAAATCAATAACAACCGATAGCATGCAAGAGGAAGCCATGGACTTTGATTTAGCAGCCACAACATTTTAATTTTGAACCTACAGCAACCCGTACAAATCCAAAATAGCAACCTGATCTAGGTAGCTCCTAAGATTGTGACAACAGCAGCAGGCCAAGAGCTACTTGACCACAGCAACTACCGAGTACATAGCAGCTGCAACTTTCAATTGCAGCCCGTGAAGTAATTTTACTCACAATCCTAACAGCAAGTAAAGCATCTACCGATCAGTACAAGAGCAGCAACAAGTTCCTTCAAGATAACTCCACGGCAAACTTAAGCTACTCACTGTAACTTGAACGCTCCAAATAGCAGTAGCCAAGGCACTTTAATAGCTGAATCGAGGAGCTTATTTGGAGAAGCACCTGCATCGACCAACACATATAGATGCAACAAACAATAGCAGTAACCCAAACCGAATAGAGCAATAATAAATCGAATAGCAAAGCCTTTATGTTATCCTTGAAGCTAAACTTAAGCTACTTGATTCTAAGTAGCTAACCGAGCTGACACCAAGCAACATAGACTTCACTCCTAGTTTGTTTAGTTGCAACGTAGATGTTTGAAACCCGGATGGCAGCTACAATACACAAATAAGCCAAGAACACAGCAAACTCGAGCTTCCTAATAGCTATGTTCAAGAGCAATTTAGTAGCTATAAGTAAGCAGATGTGTAGATTTGTTTTCTTAGATAAAAGCTGCACTCAGCAAGCCCACGTTGGAAATTTTAGCTCTAGGTCTAAGATATATAAAATATATATATAATAATAAAATATGGAGAAAAAAGAAGAAGAAAAGCATACAAATAGAAGGACATATATGACAATAATATGTTGTTTATCGCCCACAGCATTTTAACTTAAGATAGCCAACTCATGAAGCTAATATTAAGAAGAAGTTGTTATGACAACTGCTGTTTTTGGAAAAGGCACATGATTAAAGATATAAATAACAGCAACCCATTATTTCTAGAAGCCCACACATATACTGATTTCAGCTGCAACTTTATTTCGATTTTCGGAGGAAACAACACAAGTAGAATTTTGAAGCCGCCAGGAAGACTTAAGCTAAAAGGCAAGAATTAAAGAGCCCATTTTTTTCCTACTCATGTAGTGATAGCAAAGGGAAGACTATAGAGCAAGGGATGAGAGGAACAAATAGAGTAGAGGAGCTGGAAAAAAAAAAAAGAATACAGTAGCTTGACAACAGAAAATAGTAAATAGTAATTTTAGCTTAGTGTTGAAATGGAGCACGAATAGAAACATTCTAATTTAATTTCAAATATGTTCTTTTTTATTTTAAGGCATTAAAGCCCTATGTCCTAGCTATATAAGAGGATCATCCATGGCCCCAAATGTATTGAAACAGGCTAATTTTATTTTAATAGTCAGATTTGAAGATACCCATTAAGATGTTTTCTCTTCTTTATTGTTTCAATTACATTATACCTTAATTCATTTGGATAATACGATGAGACATTGTGATTATTAGTTTGTGGGTTTTGCATTGATAGATTCAATGAATTAATGTGTTTTGTGAATTGTTCCGATATCAATATTGAGTAGTTGGGTATCTTTCTCTTATGTTCATTGTCTATCTAGTTAGTACTTAGCTAGCACTTTTTAATTAGATAGAGTTAAAAGATACTCGAGAGAGATCTAATAACTCGTAGTGAATATAACTTAGATTTTTTAAGAAGATCGTCATAAGAATATGTGGATTTTAATTAAATTCATAAACTCATGCTCTTAATGTGGTTAGAAATATGATTTGGGTCATAGGAATATGCTTAAACGTTATCTTTAACTAGAATAGTGATTTCAGTGTGAATAGATTATTATTTACCTCAATAGTTATAGATAAATCATCTTGGTAGGTATATTTATGCTATAATTAAAACTCACCTACTCAAAGCGTGAGTTTAGTTAAATCCCGTTTAATCAATTTCAAATATCGCATCAAGGCATCACATTGATTCAAATGTGAATAGAATTGCAAATCCCAAATTGATCTTTGAATCTCCTTAACCTTAGGACCCTAAAAGTGTAGCTAAGACATTTAGTTTAGTGTTAATTTCATTAATTAGTTTTTACTCTATTTCAATTCAATTCTTGATAACTTAGCTTAGGGAAAAAATCAATTAGTTTAGTACTTAGCACTTAGCTCTCTCTAAAATACTAACTTGGCTCACTAATTATACTACTTGCATAACCTGATAAACTTGTTGGTTCTCACTTACTTCAATGTAATTTTCAAGTGTAGGTTAAAAAGCTGGCAAGTCAACAACTTCCCTACAAATATTACATAACACAAAGAATCGAACTACGCTTGTTAATAATGATATGATGCATGGCATTAATAAGCAATTTGATGGCCATGATTTTAGATAAAGAATTGAAGATTTATGCTTTGAGAGAAATCTGAAGAACTAGGTCAAACTTTAACTAATCACAAATAACAATGTTTTGTAATCTTTAATAATGCATAATTAGGGCTGACAAGGGTAAAAACGTAACTTAAAAAAAGTTCACAACATAATTAATCAAAATAAACAAAGTAAAGGTTGACACAATCAACAAGGTACCCACACGCCCTTGTTAGTTTTATGTAACTTTCTAGACGTTTGGTGAACATGTCCGTATTCCAATTCAACAACTTGTAAATCTAATATAGTTGCTAACGCGCGCATATTAGGATTACGTATCTCGGTGGCCTCAGATCTCCCAATACAATATGATCATGTTGAAATAGTGTACCCCTCCATACACTAATATGAGCATTTTTCCTCCTGTTTCTCATCACTCTTAGCTTACTTCTCAATCGAAATAATTACTATACAACCATATAATCTTGAAGATGCATTATATAATTCTAGATAAGGCTGATCTCATCAATAGTTGGCTTTCCCAAAAGTATCCTTTGGATTAGGTTTTGTAAACCATGTAACCTCAACTGTGTGATGACTCCTTTAGCCTCATGATCCCCATCATTGCCTCGAAGGTGTTGAAGATTCACCCTCGAATCTTAGTGGGCTTACTCTTCCTCATTAGCAATGTATGGGGATAAATCAAACACATAATGTAGTCAATACCTCTTAGTCTCCTAATAACTTCAATTTATAAGCATTGTTGTTAACATACTCGAGTACCTTGAATGGACCATCATCTATCGGAACTAATTTTTGAGATCTCTCTCTCAAGAACCTATCCTTTCTCAAATAGACCTACGTAAGATCTCTTGGTTAGAAAGTCATCAACTTCTAACCTATGCTTAGATGCTTAAGTACCTTTTCTTTAGTTCTCTAAATTTATCATACTTTGTCTACTGCACTCACACTCTCATCTTTGGTTGCCATTTGAATTGTATTCATAGATAAAGTAGGATCATATCCATAAACTACCTCGAATAGCGTCTTCCCCATAGAATTGTAGATGGATCAATTATATGCAAACTTTACCATTAATAACCACATATTCCAATACTTCATAATTTTACAAATGGTAGCTCTCAATAATGCTACTAAAGTCCTGGTCACCACTTCCATCTAACTATTAGTTTATGGATGGCATGTACTATTGAATAATGGTTTATGCTAAGCCTCTTCCACAAATTTTTCCAAAAGAATTTCAAATACAATGCTCTTGAGTACTCTATGTAGCTTAACAATCTATTACAAAGACAAGTTAACAATATATAAAGCATCATCCGTTTTATGGCATAGAAGTATCAAGCCATTTTATCGAAACAATCCACCACCACCACCATGGTTGCATCATTGCCCCTATAGTCCCAAGCAATCCCAACACGAAGTTTGTATAAAGATCTTCCTAAGAATGGGAAGGAATAGGCGATGGCATGTACAACCCATAGGTCTTATGCCTACTCTTGAGCTTCTTACATGTAGTACGTCTTTAACCTTGTATGCGTTGCACTTCACACTAAGCTAGAAAATATGTTCTTTCAATATTTCTCGGCCACATCCTTTTCACTTAACCTCCTTTATTCATCCTTAAGGTTTCTCCACTACAAATTGGCGTGCCTTGAAAATTCAAGGGTTTTCGGTTGCACATTGGTATCTTCACCATATTCATAGCACTCAAAAGCTTTCTCTACTCTATGCTCCTATCTAAGTATGCATTAGTAGAATTACCATCGTCAAAAGGGATAATCTCCATTTTAATGTGTTTCAAACCCCCACTTTGGAGATTTCGCCTAATGTTTGGTCACCTTCAAAGTTGTCGCCCCCACTCTCCTCAAATTCCTCCGCAATAACTTGTATGCTATGCTTGCCACAATGCCCTTAGCTTTCTAGGGTACCAATTCTTGCACCCATATTTGTATGTTCTTCGTCAGCTTTCTATGTGTATCTTGCAAAGATACTTCACCATCATCATCAACCTTTCCACGATTCCTTAGAACATTTCTAATGGCACAAACATGTATGCTATTGTTCAATAACTTATCAATGAAGAAAATTAAGAAATCTTACTCCTTTCTCTACCCACCAACAAACCTTAGTGATCACGAATCCTAAACACACGCAATCACTATGCGTACATGCTTCTTAGTCTTAGTCAAGTACATCGCAACTTTGTTTTGATACTAAAATTATGATATTCCTTAGATCGGCAACCATCAATTTGTAAAAAATTGGTCTTATAATGCTATGGTATGTAAAGAAACAAGAACAGATATGAATGACTTCCTACAAAAATTACACACCATAAAGAATCAAACTACGTTTGTTAATAATGATATGGTGCATGCAATTGAAAAATAGTTTGATCACCACAATTCGAGATGAAGAATTGATAAGATCTATATTTTGAGAGAAATCTAAAAAACTATGTTTAATTTTGACAAATCATGAATAACAATGTTTGGTAATCTTTAATAATAAGAAAGGTAAAAACAAAACTAAAAGAAAGTTGATGATGTAAGTAGGTAAAATAAATGTCGACATAGTTAACACAGTATTGATATGCTTGTACTTCTCTTGTGTAACTTTCTAAACGTTTAGTGTTCACTTCAACAACCTGTGTTCCAATTCAACTACCCATGTGTCTAACATAGTTGCTAACATGCCCATGTTAAGACCTATATCTTTTTGGCTTAAAAACTCTCAAAACAATATTGTCATATTGAATCTATTTCCCCTCACTCGTAGCTTATCCTTCAACTAGAATTATTACTACTTGACTTGTGTAATCTTGAAAATGCATTATACAATTTTAGGTAAGGTTAATCTCATCAACAGTTGGCTCTCCTTCATACCCTAAACTCTAGATTGCATGAGGACTCCTTTAGGCTTATGATTCCCACCACAATGTATGTTATGAAATTTTTAGTTTTGGTCCAATATTTGAAGGATTTTTTATCCAATAATTATGACCAACGTGCAAACCAACTAATATATAAAAAAATTTGCATATTTGCAGTATCATAAGAATATGATAACTAAACAATACCAAAATGCTTTTTGCCTATTGGATTTTGAAGCTAAAACTTTTATATCTATGCATATTATATTAATATTCACTTATGTAGGTTCTTAACTAGTCAATGTACGATGAAATAGGTGATGAAATAGGAAGTTGTATGTGTTTGTGCTCAAATTGGAAGTTACATGTGCTTTAGGATTATATCAAAGGGTAAGGGTGGGTGGATATGATGTGAGTGAGATATAAGACTATCCATACCCTACCTTATAGGTTTAAGTACCTAAACATTTGGAATTAAAACTTACTTTATAACATATTAGAACTATCCTTAAACCCATACCTTATGGAACTTACAGAGTATGGAGTATCCTATGGAACTTCTAAATTTTTCTTACTTCACATAAATTTTAACTTTACAAGTATTTTTAATATCAAATTCTAGAAAATTAAGCCAAACATCTATTAAAATTTTGAAAATTATACAAATTTTTAGTATTTCAAAAGCCAACACTTACCATCTAAAATAAGCATGGACCCTCCTTCTCTTTTTTCCTGACCAGGTTACCACATGCAAAATAAGTTTATATAAATACTTATACGACAATTTTCTAGTTACTTTAGTTAAATTTGTCCATATATTTATATTAACATAAACTCTTTTTTAGCTTTAATTAGTCAAATATATGGATAAATTACTATGTAAACATGTAAATAAGTTTGGTTTACACATTAAAATAAGGGCTCATTTCAAAAGTGGTAAGTGTCCACTTTAGAAAAGGCTTCTTGTAATTTTGAATGTTTTCAGGTGATTTGAGCGATTTACTCTATATATACATATATATATATATATCTATTTTCTATGTTAAAAAACTACTTTTCATATTTAATTAATGGTATTAAATATGCATTTACATATATCCTCATCTATCTATACTATATTATCACTATCTAAAACATTTTTTTTCCATTTGCTATAGAAAAATATCGTTTTTATAAACAGCTAAAAAAAGAGAGTACAAGAACTAGAGCTACCCATTAAATTGAAATGAATCGAACCAAGAATTGAATCAAACTAAACCATAAAATGTAGTTATTGAGATTGAGAGATAGAAGAGATGGGTAACTTTAAATTATGATACTATTTTATGAGCTTAAGTAAATTTGTATGTTGAGTATATGTATTAGGTGGGTGTACATAGAAAAACACTATATATGAGAGTAGATTCTAGAAGATCGTTATCGGGACCTACTTCAAAAACCTCTATGTCCATTTAAATTCTATCTTGCAACTCTTAATACCCTTCTAGAATCTTCCAAATCAAATAGTGTATTCCCTATTAAGGGAAATAAATCTAATAATTATATAAATTAGGTACAAGCCTATGCAATGTAAACACAAATTTTAGTGCAAATATATGTTATTTTTAAGTTTTTATTTATAAAATTCACTGTTTGATTTGATAGATGTGGAAACTTTTTTTTTTTAATTTTAAAAAGTAAACATGGAATAAAATGAAAGTTTTATAAATTATGTTGTTTTATAAAGTTAAGTTGTTTTGATATATTTTCTTTTCTTTTCTTTTTCAGAAACAATTAATGCAGTACTTTGAAGAGATTTGATTTTTAAGTAAGTTAAACTAAAATGAAT
This sequence comes from Lumnitzera littorea, assembly GCA_024138015.1. NCBI lineage: Eukaryota > Viridiplantae > Streptophyta > Magnoliopsida > Myrtales > Combretaceae > Lumnitzera > Lumnitzera littorea. The sequence continues at coordinate 40,018,285 of JAMXBB010000006.1, read as the reverse complement.
ATAAAGTACGGTTGGAATGAATTGAAAGTGAAACTTATTATTTATAAAATTTCTTATTTAGTTTTTAAGAAAGAGACTACTTATTTAATGTTTTGGTAGGTGAAGAACTTCTTTTTATTTTAAAAAATAAATGGGGAATGTAATTAAATTTCACGTTTTATTTGTAAAATTTATTAATTTGCTCTAAAAACTTGAACGCCATATCTTGTTACTATTTTGTCTTTGTATTTTTTTCTTTTGTAACCATTTTTTTGTTAACCAAACACTTACAAAAACTTATAAGAAGGTATCAATAAGGGAAATAAAAGGTAACATTCCTTTTTTTTTAATAGGATAGTTTCTTTCCTTTTTTAAGAAAGAAAGAATTTATCTAGTATTTGAAGAGGTTTTACTTTTAAATATGTAAAACCAAAAAGGTACCTTTTTTTAAATAGTAAATTTTCTTTCCTTTTCGATTTAAATTTTAAACAAGTCAAACTGAAATGAATATAAAATAAAGTTGGAATGAAATAAAAGTATACTTTTTTATTTATAAAATTTACGATTTGTTTTGATAGGTGATGATTTCTTTTTTAATTTTATAAATTAAATGTGGAATGAAATGAAATAAAAATTTTATAAAATTTTTTTTATTAAAATAAACTTGAAATGAAATTAAAGTTTACTTTTTTGTTTATAAAATTAATTGTTTAATATTTTAAAGTAGACTTTTTTATGTATATAATTTCCTATTTGCTTTGGTAGTTGAGGAACTTTTTATTTTATTTTATAAAGTATATGCATAATGAAATGAATATAAAGTAAAACTAGAATGAAATGAAAGTAACTTTTTTTTTTATTTAAAGAGAGTTAACATAATGCAACTAACCTCCTTCATCTCTCTCCCTCTCTAAACTATTATCATAACAGTTTATTATATGTATAAGTTCTAATAAATAACTAGAGATTGTGGAAACAACACATATGATAATTTTATATTTTTTGCACATACGATGCGGTTGTCCATTAGTATACATATGTATGAGTATATGTGTGAGAGAGTGATATATATATATATATATATATATGTGGTACAGTTAATAAAAGAAAGTAGAAAAGTGAAAGAGAGAAATAAAGAGATAGAAAAATAAGTAAGTAGATATATTTACCCAATATTTATAGTTTTAATAGTTCATTTTATTGTTTTTTTTTGTTAAATAATACTAAATAGAGAGTAAATATGTAATTTTAAGGACTACAGTTACTTAATCTCCTACCGGCTTTAATAATATGGATATATAAACAAATCAATATTATTGTTATCTAGAAAAGGTAGATATCAAAATTGGCAATTGACTTGTAAAATTAATATCAAACCAGCAAGTTAAAATAATTACATGCATCAATCATTACTTAGATGGGGAGAAAAATAGAACATATACTTTTTTATTTATAAAATTTATGATTTTCTTTAACAGGTGAGAATTTCTTTTTTAATTTTATAAATTAAATGTGGAATGAAAGAAAAATTATATAAAATATATTTTTATTAAAATAAAGTTGTAATGAAATTAAAGTTTACATTTTTGTTTATAAAATTAATTGTTTAATATTTTAAAGCGGACTTTTTTATGTATAAAATTTCCTAGTTGCTTTAGTAGTTAAGGAACCTTTTTTTTATTTTATAAAGTAAACGCATAATGAAATGAATATAAAGTAAAATTAGAACGAAATGAAAGTAATTTGTTTTTATCTTAAAGAGAGTTAACACAAAGGAACTAACCTACTCTCTCTCTCTTTTTCTCTCCCTAGACCATTACCATGACAATTTATTATATGTATAAGTTGTAATAAATAACTAGAAATTATGGAAACAAAACATGCAGTAATTTTGTATTTTTTACATACACCATGTGGGTGCATTGTCCATTAGTATATATATGTATGTATGTATGTGTGTGTGTGTGAAGGTGAGATATATATATGTACAGTTAATAAAAGAAAGTAGAAAAGTGGGAAATAAAAGTGAAGAGATAGAAAAATGAATAAATAGACATATTTATCTAATATTTATAGTTTTAATAATTCATTTTATTATTGGTTTTTTTTATTAAATAATAGTAAATAGAAACAACACCATTATATTAATATATAAACTTAACATTATAGAACCAATAAATATAATGCAGATTTATTATCAATTGCATTAATATGTATTTACATATGTGTTTTCCCTTAATTCTTAAGGATAGAAAAAGTAAAAAAAAAAAAAAACCCATCTTTTTGTTCATATAGGTAAAAGATGGAAAAATTGACATAACATATTAGAGATAAAATAAATATACTTCCATATGTTTGAAAAGCCTAATAAAATAGTAACATTTCATATTACTATTAATAATTCCATATATTACAATATATAAGATACATTTTGTTCATTTCTTTCTTAATTTGATAGTTACAAAAATTTGCGAAAGGGTATCATTGAGAAAACAAAAAGTAATATTTATTTTCTAAAATGTTAGTTTTTCTTTTGAAAACTTATAAAAACTTGTGAAAGGGTATCTCCAAGGAAATAAAAAGTAATGTTCCTTTCTTAAAAAGGTAATTTTTCTCTTTTCCCTTTTTCATAAAAGAAATAATTAATTTGGTATTTTGAAGAAATTTTATTTTTAAATAAGTTAAACTAAAAAGGTTTTTTTTTTTTAAGATTAGCTTTTCTTTTTTTTAAAAAAATAAACAAATAACGTAATATTTTTAAGATGGTTTGTTTTTAAATAAGTTAAACTAAAATAAATATAAAGTAAAAGAAAAGTTGTAATAAAATAAAAGTTGGTTTTTTTTTTTTATAAAGTTTACTGTGTACTTTGATAGGTGAGAAAAGTTTTCTTATTTTATAAAATAAATGCGGAATGACATGAATATAAGGTAAGGTTGAAAAAGAAAACAATTAATGTAGTATTTTGAAGAGATTTTATTTTTAAATAAGTTTTAATTTAATTTTTCAAAGTAAAGCTAGAAAAGGAAATTAATGAGATTAAATAATTAAACTTTTATTTTATTCTATAAAGTAAGGTTTCTATAAATAGAGATTTTTTTTTGTTACTATTGTGCCTTCTTTTTTTGTTGGAAAATTTTATAATCCTGTCCATTTTTTTAATAATATAGATCCTAGTAATAGCACCATAAAAGTTTGGTCTTTCTTTTCCCTTTTAAAATATGTTTCTTTCTTAATAATAATACTTATGAAAACTTGTGAAATAGTAACTTTTCAATAATATTATTTGTGCATAAAAAGATATGCTTCCTAAGAAATGAAAATATATAGGTAACAAAAGTAACCAAAGATATTGCTTATAAAAGGTACAAAAAGTAAAAGTATCTTAAAAAATAATTGAAAATTGAAAAAAATAATGATTAAGTGAATAATCGTCTTATCAATTTACTATACTTTCAACCTACATAGGCAGTCTTCTTACTATATTGAACGTTACCATTAACTTGATTGCTTTTCATAAAGTGTAAGTAAACAAAAATATAATATAAAAATGGTATAATAAATGTTTTTGAAATTATATTTGCTAGTTTCATACCCATGCAATGCATGGGTCATGTATAATACAAAACTCTAATAACAAAAGTTAAGAAAAATATTCTATATCTAATGATATGTATATAATTATCATGAATTTATTTAAAATATATATAATTTAATATTCTAAAGGGCTTTCTAAATTGATAATAATATTTAATAATGTATAAAATGTCTTCTACCACATTGATGAAAAGTTTAAAGAAGGATTATATAGTCAAATAATATTTATTTAACCAAATTAGTAAAGTAAAAAAAAATCCTAAAAAGGTGTTGAGAAATTATTTTAAAATATGTTTACTGTATTCATAAATTATCTACATAAAATAATTCTATATACCTTTTTATTATCTCGTGAAAGAAATAAAAATTAACTTTTTTGTTTATAAAATTTACTATTTATAGTGATAAGTGGGGGCTTTTTTAAGAAGTTTTTACAATGTACACGTGGAATGAAATGAAAGTTTTATAAAATATTTTATATTTTAAAGTAAAATCAGAATGAAATGAAAGTTTACTTTTTTGTGTATATTTTTTTTAATGTAACACTTACAAAAATTTGTGAAAAGACATATATAAGGAAATAAAAAATATTGTTCTTTGTTTAAAAAGGTAATTTTTCTTTTTTCCCTTTTTTTTAAAATAAATGATTAATGTGGTGTTTTAAAGATGTTTTTCTTTTTTTTTTCCCTTTTTACTTTGATAGGTGAGGATTTTTTTTTAATTTGATAAAATAAACATGAAACAAAATGAAAATTTTATAAATTAATTTATATTTTAAAGTTGGAACAAAATAAAAGTTTACTTTTAGTTTATACAATTTATTGGTTGCTTTAATAGGTGGAGATTTCTTTTTATTTTATAAATTAAACACATAATGAAATTAATATAAAGTAAAGTTGAAATGAAATGAAAGTAAATTCACTATATTGTTTGATAGGTGTGAATTTTTTTTTTTTAATTTTATAAAATATAATAACCAAAAGTTAATATAAAAAAATACTTTAAAAAATTGAAACATTAAAAAGATATAAAAAAATCTAAAGAGCGTTAATGCAAATATATGTTATATTTTCGAAAATATAAAAAATATGAATGTGAACTTGGATTTATTATAGTATAAAAAGTTGGAATTAATTACAAATATGTGTTATTATGATATGTAATTGTTCAATGTAATTATATCATCGAAAACTTTTATTCTAATTACCGTAATGTAGATTCAATGGAAGGGATAATAATCCCTTTTTTGTATAATAAAAGGAAGGGAAGAACATGTTGTTTTAATTATTTTGTTGTTTGTTATTATGAATTAGAAGGGAAAATATAACCTTTATTATTGTTAAAAATTTAAAAATATTAAGAAGGTACCAAACAAATCCAAAGAGCATTAATACAAATATATGCTATATTTTTTAAAATATAAAAAATATGAATGTAATTTTTTTAATTATTAAATGTTGTCTCTTATTTTCATTTTGCTGTAACTATTATACATTTTAACTTTTTTTATTTTTTCCTTCTGAAACCTTTTCTTTCATAATGTATTACTTACTAAAACTTACGAAATGGTATTTGTAGGGGAAATAAAAAGAAATAAAAAGTAACCTCTTTTTTTTAAATGTTAGATTTTTTTTCCTTTGTGAAATAGAAAAAATTAACATAATATTGTGAAAACATTTTATTTTTAGAAGAGTTAAACTAAAATGAACAAAAAGTAAAGTTGGAATTAAATGACAATTGATTTTTTTTAATAAAATTTATTGTTTTCTTTTATAGGTGAGATTTTTTTTTTATAATTTCATAAAGTAAACATTCAATGAAATAAATTCAATGAAATAAAAACTTTATAAAGTATTTTGTTTTATAAATTAAAGTTAAAATGAAGTGAAAATTTATTTTTTTATTTATAAAATTTACCATTTGCTTTTAAAAGTAAGGTATTGTCGTTGCTGTTATATCTTTTTTAAAATTTCTTTTCCTGTTGAAATCATTTTTTTCCTAATCTAACACTTAAAAAAAAAGCTTACGAAAGGGTGTTTTTGAGGAAATAAAAAGTAACGTTCCTTTTTTAAAATGATAGTTATTTTTCCCTTTTTTTGAAAAGAAATAGTTAATGTGGTATTTTGAATAAGTTTTATTTTAAATAAGCTAAATTGAAAAGGTACTTTTTTTAAAAGGCTATATTTTCTTTTTTCCCTTTTATTAAAAAGTAAACAATTAATGCAATATTTTAAAGATGTTTTATTTGTAACTAAGTTAAACTAAAATGAACATAAAATAAAAGTAAAGTTTTAATAAAATGAAAGTTGTTTTTCTTTTTTTATAAAGTTTATTATTTGCTTTGATAGGTGAGGAAAGTTTTTTTATTTTATAAAAAAATTATTTTTAAATAAGTTTTAAATTAAATTTTCTAAGTAAAGATGGAAAAAAATGAAATGAAATGATTAAATTTTTATTTTACTTTGTAAAGTAAAGTTACTTTAATAAGTGAGGGTTTTTTTTTTCCATTAGTATTATGCGTTCTTCTTCTTCTTTTTTTCCTATATGGTCTTGTCCTTTTTTTTTTTTTTTACTAATTGATTCTACTAACAGGACTATAGAAGTTCAGTTTTTTTTCCCTTCCAAAATCGTTTTCTTCTTAATGAAACACTTACAAAAACTAACAAAACAGTATTTGTGGCAACCCATTTCTTTATACTTTCTTTAGTTGCCATCACCTAAGAATGATTTCTTTAAATTTCTAGTTTGCTTGTCTCAAGACTTGCTAGTTATTCATACATATAGAAAGTCTCCAAAGGTAGTTCAATTATTGCATAGTTAGGATTTGTTATTAATAAATAGGGTTAATTGAAAAGTTATGATGACGGAAAAAAATTTTTAATTTAAAAAAAAATCTAATGCATGAAATAGTAATTGCATAATAATTATAAAGTTAAGTACATGAAATAACAAAATATAGAAAGATGGAAAAAAAAAATCGACATAATAGCTATTCAAAAATAAATTTACAACATAAAATATTTGTCTTTTGGAGAACGTTGCACCAATAGTATTGATCCTAGTTCATTGGATTTGTTGGACTTGTCATATACTTATAAAAGCAATAAAATATATATTAATAAAATCATCAAGTGTTTGTAAAAAAGTTCATTATATAAACAAAATAGTCTATTGATAATATCATAGAGCTCATTATACATAAAGCTGTGGATAATTTTTAAAGTATTGAATAATTGTAAGGAAATTATGTGAGGTAATAAGAAGGAGAATTAACTATGAGTCCCATAAGTTGACAACTTAGACGTAAATCCCGGAAATTTGTGACGTCTACAGAATCGATCCGCATATGTTCAGATTGAGCAATACCTACCCAAAAGTTAGTTAAAGTGATCTTATAAATTTAATTTTTAAAGAAAAATATTAAAACATTACTATAGGCTAAAATAATAAAACTAACTCACTTGTTAGTAAAATTTTCGAAGATTTTGAAGAACAATCTAGAAATATAAGAAGAGCTTAGAAATAAGTTAAATAAATAAGAAGAGTAACAAATGTTATATTTAAATAAATATAATAATAACAAAGTACATTAGATTAATAAGGGCTACAGAAACTATAATAAAAGCTCTTACTTATAAAGAAAACTAACTTATGTAACTAAATATAATAAAATAAGATGGATAATTTCTCTAAAAAGTTAAAAGAACCTAGTTTATTATGAAAAAAAAAAGGGTATTAGTTTCTAGTTTTAAAAAGTAAACCATCAACCACCCATAGTTTAGGGAACATGTATGCCACTTGGCATAAGAAGCCTAAATTGCCCTACACTTATCCTACATGCACCTTAGTCATTTTAGACTCTTTAAATACTTTGAAAGGTAAGCAAAATTCGTGAGATTTATTTTAGATTTTTGGTGAATTTTTGGAAAATTAAGAAAAAGTAGGCAATGATCTACGAAGTTAAGGTTCCCAAACTTAGGTGCAACCTTACCACAAGTAGCCAACACCACTAAGACCCCCAAGCAACACCTTCCTTAGGCAATAAACACCCTCTAACCATCGGTGGTTAGAGCTTCTGCCACCAGTGAGTCCATTTTTCAGCCTAATTTTTAAAAATTCATAAAAATTATTAAATTTTGTCTACAAATTCTAGAAAAATTTATTTTTCCATTATTTTAAGTGTACTTTCATGTAAAATTATTATTTTTGTAAAATTCATCCATCTACTATATTACTCTTAAGAAACGAGACATTCAAAACCAAATTTCACTTTGATTTTTAGAAACCTAAATAATGTAATTTCTTAACCAAAATTTTTATGTAAACACCCCATTTCATGTAAAAAATTGCTATGTGAAAATTTTTACTAAAAATTATCTTTTTATTTAGGTTAATTTTTCATTTATGAAAAATCAATAAGTTGGAATTTAAAAAAAAATTACTATTTTTCAACATATTTTGTTTAAATCTGACCACCAAACATTATTAAGTAAATAATTGTTACATGCAACATGTTGATCTTGATTTTAAAGGGAAATGTTAAACATGTTAAAAAGATAGGCTTTTTAAAACTAGATTCGATGATTTTCGCTTAAAATTAAAAATATTAATCTTTGTTAAGTGAGTAAGTTAACTATTTTTGGTTAAATATCTAAATAATCAGTAGTAAATACAATGTACAAGCTACTATACATGCTTAGTTTTGTCATAAAACTGTGTTTTCCAAGCTAAATTTATGAAATTTAAGTGTTTAGGTTGACTACATAAGGAAACCGCCCGATTTAGTGAAGTTTAGGATCATGCAAGTTTATGTAGAATGTTTTTCAAAATTTACAAATTATTAGGAGTGAATTCATAATTTCATTAAGTCTAATTGAAGTAAAAGGAAGTGTGAATTTTGGAGTTTTTAGTGATTCGAAGTAAATTTAGCAATTGTAGAAGGTCTTATAGAAGCTTTCTTAACTAAGCCTACCTTAGACCATCACAATAAAAACCTTAGTAGAAGGTTCCCTGAAGAAGAGCTATACCCAAAACCTTAGTAAAAATTCTAATAAAAGGTTCGCCAAAATATAACTAAACCTTAAGTTATTGTAGAAAGTCATATAGAACATCACCTAAGCATAAAGTGTAAATGGAGATATTAGTAAAAGGTTGAGTAGAAGGTACCAAGTCTCTAAGATCCTCTTGTAGAAAATTGAGTAAAAGGTATCAAGACCTTAGGATACTCTTATAGAAGGTTAGGTAGAAGGTTTCTCTAACCTATAAGAACAAATAAAAGCTTAATGCTCATAAGAAGCATCTAATCAACATCAAAAGAATGTTAAGACTAATTTAAAAGTATAATGTTTAAGCCACCTTCATACTAAATTATATAATATTGAAATATAAATTGTAATCTAGGGGTTGGTTTGTCTAGGAGCTCAATTATCACTAAAACTTACCGGGGTAGAATTGAACTTAAATGGATCCTTTGAGATAGCGAAGAAAATTAGAAGGAAATGGTCCACAATCGAACAAGAGTAGTTGACATAAAGCTACTCAAAGGATGTGACTCACTAACGAACATAATACAACTTGACACCTCACTTGATATGACGTACAAATTGATATTGAGGTCCACCTGCCACTAATCTTAAGCTATTCGACAAGATTAGATAAGAGTGTAAGGGGTATGGACTTAGAGAGAATTGTCTCACAAGAACAGAGTATTTAGTATTAAGATATAAGTTATCCCTAGCTTATAAGAGAAAAAGACTATTTATAGTAAATCCTTAGGGTAGTATTACAAATAAAGAAATTACAAAAAGATATTTATAAAAAGGGGATTCCTAGTACATATGAAAAGGATAAAAAGGACAACAAACCAGAAATGGAAAAGTAGTTAAATGTCAAACGAGGTAAACAGCTGGCAGTGTATCATTGGTCCTGTATGAATATTCTCTAAACACAACAAGCGGGAAGGGTCAAAATGTTGCGGTACTAAAGGGGTTGGGACGAGAGAAATGGTAGTATGTTAAAAGAAATTACTCGGCTGTTTAAGTAAGTCTCTCGTCACTTGGCAATAGATTCTTGGTAGAAATTTGTCAGAGTACTTAGCACAAGGTCCTTAACAAGGGAATGGTTGGTATTATCACTATCGAGTGTACAGATCAATGTATGATAAAGTAGGGAGCTCAGGGAGTTCAATCACCTTTATTCGATGTACAGTTTCTCGTCATCAGCATGTTGCTGAGAAAGAATTCTTCAGGAGAGGGATTTGAGGCCTTAGAGGCACGTGTTAGTAATGGGACCACTGACCAACAATGCAGCAGTTTCCCAAGGTTGTTAAAGATTTTCTCTCAAATCTTGGCCTTCGTCATCATCGAGCATATATAGAGTTAAGTTGGTAACGTTGAATGTGGTGGATACGCCTAAACCTTTGGGTAGCTTAATCTCATAGGCATTGTTGTTAAGGCGCCTTGAGATCTTATAGGGTCCATTTGCTCTGGGTGATAGTTTGTTCATTCTCTTACTAGGGAAGCGTTCTTTGCTAAGATAGATCTAAACAAGGTCCCTAGAAGCATAAATGATTTGTTTCCTTCAACGGCTTCCTATTTCCTTCTGTCGAGCTATAGTTTTGGTCAATTGTTTGGCAATTCTTTGGTGTAACTTGTGAAACTCTTCGACACGCTACAAGCCGAATTGACTCTCTCCTTGTGTAGACAGATTGTTAACTAAGTCTAAGGGTAGGTTCAAGTTAAGTCCATAAACAACCTCGAATGGTGATGTTCCAGTGGAGCTATGAGTTGAGCCATTGTAGGCAAATTTAATGATGGGTAAGCATAAATCCCAGTCACGAGAGTTCTTTCCAACAGTGGCATGTAGGAGACTACCGATAGTTCTGTTAACTACTTCAGTTTGGCCATTTGTCTTAGGGTGGTAAGAGATACTAAACAAGAGCTTAGTGCCAAGTTTCCTCTATAGGGTTTTCCAAAAGAAGCTCATGAATTTCGAATCACAGTTAGAGACAATACTTCTTGGTACTCCATGTAGTTGTACAATTTCTTGTAAAAAGAGGTTAGTAATGGATAAAACATCATTAATCTTGTGGCAAGGAATGAAGTGACCTATCTTACTGATCCAATCGACTACCACCATGATCGAATTGTGTCTTCTCAACGTGTGGGGAAGGCCAAGCATGAAATCCATGCTTATATTGATCCATGGCCGCTTGAAAATTGGCAGGGGCATGTATTCTCCATAGGGCTCTCTCCTCCCTTTATCATACTTATACACCTTGCACCCTTCAAGTATTCAGTGTACATCCCACATTATCCCAAGCCAGTAAAAATGCTTCTTCAATATTTCAATCGTTCTCTTTCCCCCAAACTAACCAATTAGACCCCCGGCATGAGCTTCTCAAACTAGTAGCTCTCTTGTAGAACCACTTGGCACACACATCTGCTTGCCCTTCATCAAGAACCCTCACTCAAGTAGAATTCGTCCACAGCTCCTCTATCACTGCACTTGGTTACTAAAGGCCTAAAATGTGAGTCATGTTCATATCGATCAAGTAGAGTATCAAATCTAAGAACTTTAGCTTGCAACTTCATGATGAGGGTATGAAGACAAGAAAGTACATTAGCTACTGTATTAGTGCTTCCCTTCTTATACTTGATGACATAGCAAAAGGTCTCCAAGAACTCAACCCACTTGGCATGACACCGAGAAAGCTTCTACCACCCATGAAGATGCTTGAGAGATTCATAATCAGAATAGATGATGAATTCTCTCGGCAACAGGTAATGCTGCCAGTTCTGGAGTGTACGGATAAGGGCATAGAACTCCTTGTCGTAGGTTGAGTAATTCAAGGCAACACCTCGAAGTTTTTCCCCGAAGTAAGCAATAGGTCAGCATTCCTACATAAGTACAGCACCAATGTTGACACTAGACGCATCACATTCAACCTCAAAAGCCTTCTCGAAATCTAATAGGGCAACTACTAGAGCAGACGTCAACTTACACTTCAAATCTTCAGAACCCCTTTAAGCCTTTTCTATTTAGTTAAACTTAACGTTCTTTTTGGTCAATTCAGTCAATGGTGTAGTTATGGAGCTGAAGTTTCGAATAAATCTTTGATAAAACGAGGCTAGGCTATGGAAGCTCCTGACTTCGACTACACTTGTTAGCGTAGGCTACTCATTAATAGCCTTGACCTTTTCTTCATCGACGCAAACTCCACTCCCTGAAACGACAAATTCGAGGAATACAACCTTGCTCTAACAAAACGCGCATTTCTTCAGGTTGCCGAATAATTTCTCGGTACGGAGTATGTTAAACACCAATCTCAAATGTTTAATATGAACAAGAAGGTTGGCACTGTAGACAAAAATATAGTCAAAATAAACCACAACGCATTTGCTTATCAATGCTCAAAGTACATGATTCATGAGTCGCATGAATGTACTCGGCGCGTTAGTTAAACCAAATGGCATTTTATCCACTCAAATAGACCATCCCAAGTCTTAAAGGCTGTTTTCCATTCATCTCTTGGTCTCATTCGTATTTGATGATAGCCCCTCTTTAGATCTATTTTCGAAAAGATACATGCACTATGTAACTCATCGAGCATGTCATCTAACCAAAGAATAGAGTATCGGTATTTGACAGTAATCTTGTTGATGGCATGGCTATCAACGCATATCCTTCATGATCCATCCTTCTTTGGTACTAGCACGGCTGGGATTACATATGGGCTCATGCTCTCACAGACCTATTTGCAATCCACCAACTCATCAACTTGCTTTTTCAGCTCAGCTGCTTGTTCAAGATCGAGTCTATAGGCGGGTCGATTTGGTAGGGCTGCTCCAAGCTGAAGATCGATGCAATGCTCAATTCTTCGTAAGGGAGGTAATCCTTTTAGCATCTCAAATGGAAATAAGTCAGCAAATTCCTGAAGTAGTTGTAACACTTCGGCAAGTAAGTTCTCGGCCTCTCTAACCTCTAAGAGTCTCCTAACTAAGAGAAGTACATAGTCCTTGAGTTTAACCTCTCGTGCAAACTGAGCTCGAGAAATCACTAAGGAATTCCACTATAGAGATCTCGCAGCCTTTTCCTAGGCTTCTTGCACTTCCCTAGGACTCATTGGCATTAATATAACTTTCTTCTCGTCCTTTTGAAACATATAGGTGTTTCTATACCCATCATGTAACACCCTTAAGTCAAATAGCCACGATCGACCGAGTAATATATAGGATGCACACATAGGCAGGACGTCACACAGCACCTCATCCTTGTATCTATCACTAATGGTAATCGACACTCTAACTTGCTTAGAAAAGTGTAATCCTCCTCTCTCATTCAGCCAGCGAATCTTGTACAGCTTGGGGTGTGGTAAAGTTGGCAATTTCATAGCCTTAACTACCCCTTGCACAATGACGTTAGTAAAGCTCCCTCTGTCAATGATCATAGCGCATAGCTTGCCATTCACCCAGCAATTTGTATGAAAGAGGTTCTCTCTCTACTCGTTCTCATTAGCCACTAAAGTACTGAGAGATCACCGAATAACAAAGCAATACTCAACATAACCCTCAGGGGGTATCTTAGCTCCCCAATCTTCCTCAAATTCTTCCAGCATCTAATCGATTGCCACTTCTTCCTCTCGTTCACTCATACTTTCTACTTCAAACTGAGGCTTATCTCCCTTATTAGTCATGACTCGGCGATTTGGACATTAACTAGCCATATGTCTATAGTCAAGACACTTAAAACATTTGATTTCTTAGGTTTTCTGTCTTGAGCTCTGACCTTGGTCTCTTTGGATCTCAGGTTCCTCAATCTTGCTCTTACCTCAGCCCTCATCTGGTCAGCTTGGTATGTAACGTCGATGTTCAACCTCAAATCCGTTTGATGCCCTATCACTCCTTGCTCGGCTCGATAGGCCATTCCTATTCGACATCATTGTTCTACTACTCGGCATTCCGCTAGCCTGGTTCCATAGTTACCTTTCAACTCTCTAAGCTACACGGATGGTTTCATCTAAAGTTATAAGGCTCTATAATTCCACGACGTAACCAATCTCGGCTCGGAGTCCCGAGATGAACTGTGCTATAGTTTGGGTCTTAGGCTCATCGACATTACATTGTATTATGAGCAACTAAAACTCTCAGAAATAGTCATCTACGAATCTGTTACCTTGCCTTAAGTCTTAGAGTTATCAGAAAGTGTCTTACTCGTAGTGTTTGGGAATGAACCTACTTCTCAAAACTCTCTTCATTGCATTCCATGTTCAAACTTCTTGTTGGGCCCTCAGATGAACATTCTGTAGCTTCTTCGGCTACATTACCGCATACCCAAAAAATTCTAATGCGGCCACTCTAATACGGACAGCATCTTTGTAATCATAGCAGTCGAATATCTTTTCGATCTTCTCTTCCCAGTCGAGGTAGTCATCATTACTACTAGACTCATTGAAGCTCAGAATATATACTTTAAGATGTTTAGCACCTCTTGGTGCTCTGAACTCACGCTCATCCATCCCATAATACTGGTCTTCTTCCTCTTCTTCTTCCTCTTCTTCTTCTTCTACTTTGTCCAACTCTAACTTCTTCTCGCAACTTTATCGGTATGTTACGATGGTGCTTGGTTCATAAGAAAGGCTTCTGGAGCTCGCTCATTCATCTACTTCCTTGGCCTATCTTTCGTTTCTTAGCCCTACTTAATAACTCTTTTACGCGGTCCAACCTCTAAGACCCTGTTTACTGAGATAGCTAAGTTGGCCATAATAGCAGCAAGATCTTATATCTGCTCATCAGCAGTACGTGGTGTTTGTTGGCTAACTCGACCACAACTATGAGCATCACTCTTGACATCGTGAATCTCTCCCTATACACTAAAGTTTAACATTCTCAATACAAGCTTTAGCAAGGATACTTTACGCAAATGCTTTCTACATACAAATATCTTGAATAGCAAACACAGTAGACTAACACTACACAGTTCTCAGTCTCAACCTCAAGCTCTGATACCAAGAATATATGGTGTGCTTAGAAGCTTAATTATCACTAGGACTTACAGAAGCAAAATTGAACTGAAATGGGTCTTTCGAGATAGCGAAGAAAATTAGAGGGAAACAATCCACAATCGAACAAAAGTAGTTGACATAAAGTTGCTCAGAGGATGTGACTCACCAACGAACACAACACGACTTGACACCTCACTTGATATGACGTACAAGTTAATGTTATGGTCTACCCGCTACTAATCTTAAGTTACTTGGCAAGATTAGATAAGAGTGTAAGGGGTATGAACTTGGAGAAGATTGTCTCACAAGAACAAGTGTTTAGTATTAAGATGTAAGTTATCCCTAACTTACAAGAGAAAAGGATTATTTATAGTAAGTTCCTAGAGTAGCATTACAAATAAATGAATTACAAAAAAGTATTTACAAAAAGGGGATTTCTAGTACATATGAAAAGGGTAAAATGGACAATAAACTAGAAATGGAAAAGTAGTTAACTTTCAGACGAGGTAGACAATTGGCAGTACATTATTGGTCCCGTACGAATATTCTTTGAGCACAGCAGGTGGGTAGGGTCAAAATGTCGCAGCACTAAAGGGGCCGCGATGAGAGAAATTGTGGTATGCCGAGAGAAACTACTCGGTCGTTTAAGTGAGTCTCTCGTCACTTGGCAATAGATTCTCGACAGTAGTTTATTGAAGTACTTAGTACAAGGTCCTCAGCAAGAGAATGGTCAGCATCATCACTACCAAGTGTATAAATCAATGTATGACAATGTGAGGAGCTCGGGAAGTTCAACCACCTTTCTTCGATGTATAGTTTCTTGTCATTAGCAGGTTACCGAGAGAGAATTCTTAGGGAGAGGGATTGGAGGCCTCGGAGACGCGTGCGAGTAATGGGACCGCTGACCGGCAATGTATTAGGAGATAATGAAGAAGGAAGAGCTCGTAACCATTGACCTGCAGTTGAGCTCAAGGACTAGAGGGATTGGTAAGACAAATGCTCTTATTCTAACCGACTCATGTAGAGGTTGAGTATCTCTTTGCTGACTCATTCTGCCTATCGAGCCGAGTGACTGCCTATTTTTCGTATGTTGTGTGCTAAGAAGTGAAAAGCCAAGACAATGGCCCATTTACATTCTCACACATGCCTAACCAACTACTTACTCGGCTACACCCTTGCTGAAATGACGAAAGAAAGAGTTTGGACTGATCAAGCCACCCTTGCTCAGACAAGCAAGCTGTTCATACTTTTTGTCTACATCTTCCAACAGTATCACCAATACAGTATCACCACGTGTACAGTATCATGTGTAGAATCTGTTGTACCAATGATCGTTTTCCTTGTATATTTATTTTTACCCTTTTATATCTTGTACATTACTTCCTTAGAAAATACCCTTTTTGTCTTTTTCTTTTTAGGCAAGTTACCTTAACTTATGGGTATAAATACCCTTGTACTTATAGTTATAAAAATCATATTATCCTTAATACACTTTGAGTAAGGCTAAGTGGCAAGTAACCTTACCGGACCGATTCGTACATCATATCGAATTGTGCCATGAGTCATCAGAAGTTCCATTGGTGCGTCATATCCTCTGGAGCTATTTGTGAGTTTTTACTTATCCTTCATTTGCATTTGTTTTTTCACACATATCCCATCACTTTTCTTTCAAGCTTTCTATAAGCTCAGAGCCACCTAGCGATCGACCTTATCTGTTCTTAGTCACGGTTCACACCATAATGTCTCAAAACCGTAAGGGCAGCAATAAATCCAGGTAAGTGGGATTAATGTTTAATGATATTTTAGGGTACTTTATTATAAGTACTTAGAGGCTGAGGTATATGTTGTTTGTGTAATTGTAGCGTATATGATTGGAATTAGTGGTATTGATGTGATAGCTTTGCTACTTATGTTGTTTACTTTGTTGTATTTTATTTTGTATCTAAATGTCGAATGGTTATGATTTCCAACAAATACTAACCCTTCAATAAGGTAGTTGAAATGGGTCTTCCCTTACCCAAGGCTGAATTAACTGATAAGTGATGCGGTTGCGGTAAAGTTGGGGGCATTAGGTGTAAAGAAGGTCTTGGTAAGAGCATGTCTCAATTGCACAAGTTTGGGTTTAGTTGGAAGGTATTGTGGTCGACATACTCCTCCAATATGCAAAAAAAAAAAAAAAAAAAAAAACCTCAACCTAAGTTAAAGTAGGCATCAATTTCTCTAATTTCACAACAAATTAGATAACGTTGTGTGGATGGCATACAATTTGATGCATTGCATTAACTAATTGCTCAAAAACCCTAATTGTGATTATGTCTTATATATCCTTCTATCTCCGTTCCATCTTACTAAGCGGTTGTTTACTCATACCCTCATATATTATTTTGTAAGTGCCCTAAGATATGTAATGCTATTTTTATCCATTGGTCAATTGTGTTTTGGAGGCTAGGATTGCGAAGGAATGAAGATGGATCTAGATCTTTTTAAGTCTTTTGTGTATTTTTCTTATATGTAGTAAATATTTATTTAGACTACTAACATAGTCTTGGAGTGAACAACTTTTGTATATATTTAACTACACTACTTTTGATATAAATAATCGGTGTAAATATTTTCTATATAAATAACTTAACGACTTCCACTAAAACTTACCTAATATGATTGTATTTGTAATGAGATGGACTCTTTTGAACTGTTTGGTCGTGTACGCTTTGTGTAAACCAGTTTATTATGGTAGCATCATGGCTAACCTCTATCCTTGGTTGATTTAGATGGCGAGATTGTTACGATTCAACCATTTTAGGGTATGACATTAACTATCACAAAATGACTCACAAAAATAAAATATAACTGTTTTAAAACTTGATAATTGAAGGTAAATGGATATGTAGTCATTAACTTTGTAAAACATTAAAAAAAAAAAAGGTTTTCATCATCAATTGCATAATGTTAAACAATTGTAAGTAGAAGGAAAAATAAATATTATTGGATTGCTAAATCTTATTTATTTTGGTGGGTTAATTCATTTTCTATGACATCTTCATTTGACTTTGCATGATTGCATAATGTATTTAAATAAACATGGCTAAAATAAAACAAAAGTAGTAAAAAATTATAAACAGCATTGTTATTAGCATGTAAAGATTATTACATTAAAAAGTTGTACTTATTAGTCTCAATTTTCTCAATCTTATGTTTTATCATCTTTATGAAAAATTGTCTATCTGTTTAGATAGAAAACTCTTAATCAAAGCAAAAGCTATAAATTAGAAGGTAATTTCTCTATTAGAGAATATTAAAAAATTAAATTTCTTAATGAGTGAAAAAGAATATAAAAATTGATGCAAAAATAAAAAGAAAAAAAATGTTAGAACTTTTTTAATGTGTTGGGGTTAACAAATGGTTTTAATGTGTTCTTTAATGTAAGAACTTTAAATTCTATAAACTTAAAAGATTATAACCATCCTCATTCCAACAATACGAATATTGCAATGAATGGAAAATCTAATACAAATTTCAGAATCCAAAAGAATATAAAAAATAAACATATAAAATAAATTATTTTGCATTCAACCAATATCTCCTAACTAATATGATACTAATATTCAATCATTAGAATAGATAAATTTGCATAAGATGATCGTATCATGTATCATGGAGTTAACATAGAACACTTAAATACCCAAACTAACAAAATAACTATTCTCAAACTAACAAAATAACTACCCTATAACCTTCACGAATGCATAATAGAAAGGTTAAAAATATCAAAACAAAAGAAAAAAACACAAATACACAAGCCCTTTAGGACCAACCCTTGTATAAAAGAACATTTCAAACTCTAAAAGAATATGTAGAGGGCTAAAAAATTTATTATATTATTATAGGACTAAACCCACTATTTTATTTGGCTTGACTCTTTAGGATAGGTAATAGGGCTTAAAGAGTTCGGTCTATAATTGGGATGATTCAAGGAAATTAAAGTACTGGGTTCGGAATAGAGATCATTGGACCGGTCCATTCATATCCAATATTTTTCAGGTAAGCTCATGCACTTATAAGGAAACCTACTAGCTTTGGGCCCATTAGCTAGCTCATTCAAGATAAATATGAATTGAGCACACTTCATCTCATTTGTTGATCGCTTAAATGATCCAATAGATGCCATAATACCCAGGAGACTATAAATACCCAACCTTTCATCCTCATTTATAACTTTTAGAGAGAATAGAGAAACAACATTACTTTACAAGGACTCTGCTCTCTAAGATCACATAAGCAATTTAAGCAAAGAATTGATCTCATTCGCTCAAGAACTATAAGGTTGAGGCTCCCAATGCTCCTTTACTTGTCACTTGTGCATTTGAGACTTTATGATTGCTTGTTCCTCCTCTTTACAATTCTCTCTCCAATCATCCTATTAAGTATCATCTCCACATCACTACTCCAAGGCTATATGTAACGCAATACTTGCGTGATTTACATAAGACTACTCCAGTCAAAACCCTTCATCTACATTTTGGCAACTCTACTGGGGAAGGAGTATGATATTAGAGTATGGCACCTCTTAAGAAGAGAATGGCTATAACAAGTGAAGTTATCTCTTAAGAGCAAAGTATTAATGTTGAACAAGTTGAGCAAGACCCACCTCCATCACTTCAAAGCACTATGGAGGTGATGTAAGCTATGCAAGAGGCAACAAAAGCCTTAGATCATTTCATGGCTATGTTTGCTTCACTCATGATAAAGTTGGCTGCCTCTATTACTATGCAACTTGGAGTGACTCCGTTAAACTCTTATATTGTTGCACAAATAGGCGCAACCCTCATTACTTAAACAACTTACCCTCCTATTACTAAAGAAGATACACCTTAAGGAGGGCATAAGTGAACCCCCTTACCATAGGTTGTAACTTGGATAAAATCTAGTATTTGAAACAAAGAATATAAAAGTCTAAATTAGTGGCTCTTCATCTTTATGTGTGCTTGTTCCTCCATCAAATCCTACTATCCCAATCCTGGGTAGGCCTACTTCCTGCCCTATTACTACTCCAACTCCACTACCTGCATCTACAGCTCTAAGGACTTCCTTTATAATAAGAGAAGACTTTGATGTTTATAGGAAGGAAATATAAGCGAAGTCTTCTAATGGAGTACCAAAGCTGAAGCTCTTATATCAATAATGCTACAACAACTCAACTCTTAAGTTTCAAACCCAAGTAATTCCCTCGTACATTGGCTTCTATGTGTTAAGCCCAAGCAATGCCTTAGCAAATCGACTTCTACACCTCAAAGCTAGGCAATACCTTAGTATCTTGGCTTCTATGCTTTAAGCTTAAGTAATGTGTTAGCATCTCGGCTTCCATGCCTTAAGCCCAGGCAACGCCCTAGCATCTTTGCTTGTAATGCCTCAAGCTTAAATAATGCCTTGACATCTTGACTTCTACCCCTTAAGCCCAAGCAATGCCTTAATATATTGCCTTCCATGCCTTAAGACTAGGTAATGCCCTGACATCTACATCTTACATCACTGTTGCTTTAAAAGTACGGGATGTCTTCAATTAAGTTAACTAAAAAGTGACTTTTGCGGTTAAGCCAACACTTACCTAAGCATCATTGTTGACTAGTAAGAGCATGGACTCCTAGGCGTGCAACGAAAAGACAAGCTTGTGTAATGAAGATTGATGAGAGCATTGCCTCCCTAGTGTATTATAAGTTGTCGCAGCTAAGTAAGACAATTCTAAGTAGCCAAGTAATGGGAAATACCCCGTGGACTAATGAAAGAGAATTATCGATCTTAGACAACAAATGCTATTATTGCTACTTTAGCATGATTAAATATATTCTAGAAAGGGATTACTTAAACATTATCACTATAAGTGAGAGCTTTTGTTCTGATGCATGAGATGACTCTAGAAGCTCTTTAGATCATAATAATCTAAGTAACCTTATGTTCACGACAACCCTCCAGGTAGCTCCTTAAATCATAAAGTCTAAGCAACCTTAAATGCTATGAGTTCAATGACTTATGGGAATGCCAATATAACGAATTCTATGGTTGCTGCTAAGTGAAGGCATCGCCTCCTAAGAGTATGATGATTTGTACATGCTTAATGACTTCTATTACCAAGAGTACTTTAAGTGGTATTATGAAATGAGACGGCGTAACAAGCTTAGTAGAGCATAAAGTTCCCTCTCAACGAAACATGTCAGCAACTAAAGGAGGAGGGATATCAATAGGTGTAGCGTACTACTCTCCTCCATATGCACTTGAGCAAGTAACACAATATCATAAGTACTAATCTCATCCCCATTTCCCTGACTGGGGATTCCTTATACTCTACTAACTTTAGATAATTATCACTGGCCTCAAGAGGCATTCAGGCCACCTTCTGTATCAAATAGGGACAGCAAGTTCTCTAGAATATATTGCAAAGGAACTTTTTTTGAGAGCCCAACAAACTCTCATAGTTTTCCGTTAGAAACTAAAGCAATAATAATGCTAGTTTGACCTCAGTTGTACAACTTCAAAATTTTGACAATGTCTTCAAATGCTATAGTAACTCTCTCTCCGCAAAGTAGTAAACATGTAGGTTTGATTACTCCATTAGGAGATGATGGTTAGGCATGATTTCTTCTCCCATGTGTGCGGGAACCGCTATTGAATTGAAGTAATGATATCGTGAAGGATTCTAAGCTCACTACGCTTCCATCTTGCTCATTGCAGGAACTGCAATTGAGAGGAAGTAGCATAAGGATGCTAGCCTTCTCCAAGAGAATCATACGCTCAGGCTTCATGGCAACATATTTCACCGAATAGCTTTACCCCGATGGTAATAACTTTCTAAGAAAAGTAGATTGAGCATGTAAGAGAGGTAACTCCCTCTTCTCATTCTTAGAATGAAACAAGTCTTCTTCAATGGTGAACAAGTGTTTACTTGAAGATCTCTATAAACAAAACTCTTGATGTGCAAAGACAATTAAGACTTGTTGCTCATACGGCTCATTATGCACAAAACATGCTATTATCAAGGCTTATTATGCTTTAGGCCTGCTCGCTCAAGGCCTATGGCACTTGAGGCCTATTGAGTCTTCTTTGATGGTGATCTTAGAGTCCCCTTAAGTCTCATTACAAGAGAGGATCACTGTACATGAGCCCTGCCCTGCTTAAGGCTTATTGAGGTCTTCTGTGTTCAAGAGCTTGTTATACGAGATGTTCACTACGCTTGAGGCTTGCTAGGGCCTATTACACTTGACATGTTCTCGCTCGAGGCTTCTCCATGTAAAGTTTACCACGCTTAAGGCTCGCTTACTTAAGGCCTACTATGCTTGAAGCCTGCTGAGACTTACCATGCTTAAAGCTTGCTTACTGGAAGTTAGTTCCTTCACAGGGAACCTGGTAGCCAACTTTGACTCTTGAAGTTGATATTAAGATTGATCAGGGGCATTATTAATTATGTTACTACTTATAAGAAAAAAGGGAAGAAGTTAGTAAGACAAGTTATACACGGTACTTGGAAAGGAAAAAGAAAAGAAAAGAAAAGAATAATTGAAGCAAAACATCCATATAATAAGATAAGCCCTACTATGCTTTTAATGGTGTTGAATATTGAATCTAATGATGTCTCTAGAAACTTTGGATACTCCATTGCAAAATGATGGCTTACCATGCTTCCATTCAACTCATATGTAGGAACTACAATTGAGTAGAAGTGGTAATATCATGGAGGACTCTAGTCTTCTTTAAAAGAAATGCATATTTGAACTTCTCTTCAATGTACTTCACCCAATGATCTCATTCGGATGATGGCTCCTGTAGAAATACAAATTGGGTGATAAAGAGAGAGGCAAACTCTCTCCTCTTTTTCTAAAGCATAACACTAAATCTTTCTTGATGTTACTTGTGGAATTAACACGAGACTCGTGTTTGATAAACTAGAGCTCACCATCAGCGCGAGGTGTTGTACAAGCTTCTCAATGCTTAGTCTTCTCCCGGAATATGTCTTTAAAAATATTCTCTTCTTGTAACTTATCCAGAGAATAGGAGACTAGTGGCGGGCATTTATCTTGATGCACAAACAAATCTTTAGACTTCACTGCTTTTATGCGTTGACTTAGATTAATCTTCATCTCTTTCGCCATTCGAGTACAATATCACTCTATTCTCTAAGCGACGGATCTCAGATTCAACAAATTTCAAAGAAAAGAAGAAGAAAATTACATAGCTATTGCTAATACAAATCAAATTCGTTACTAAGTAATAGGAGAACTTTGTATAGTTTGAATTTAATAATGAAGGCTACTGTCTTCTACTCCCCAAATTTAAAAAAAAAAAAAACAGAAGGGGTGCGCGGGGGGTTAGAGGAAAGTACGAAGATTTGAAGCAAGTAAGAATCATGCAAAGCAACATGACTTACAAAGAGGAGATTCTTAGAGAGTAAGCAAGATATATAACATAGAGAAAAAAAATGAAACAAGAGTTCTACTCTAAAGAATTTGTTAAGATTTTAAACTAGATTTTTTTTTCAAATGCTTACTTCGTCTTATGCATTGCTTATAAGTTTTTGTAATAGATGAAGACAAAAATTCCAGTTATTGGCTAAAGAAAGTATCTTATACATGAAGCCAAAAGGAAAAAAAAAAGAAGGAAAAAAAATAAAGAAAAGAGCAAAAAGACAATCAACATCCCAAGGCATTTAAACCTGAGTACATAAGGATGAAAGCGATGTTATGAATTATATTCTGCCTAGAGATTAATCTTAGAGAACATGGTTATATGAAACTTGAACAAAAAATATTCAAGTAATGAAAAGGTTGATTTCCTTTTATGTCGTTAAAGATCATGGCCTGATCTTCATGAAAAATATATATGTGTGTATATAGCTATGATCATGATGGATTCCTAATGGATATTGCATGAAACTAAATACATAAAGGATACGAAGCCAAAAGGACTCAGAAGAGGCAACGTTAAGATAAGAAGTGTTTATTAGATCACTGTTTTCATGCAAAAATAAATAAATAGAATTACATCTACATAGATTACAATGAGGACTCATCTCGCTTGTGTGAGAGTTCTAATGCTAATATTTAAGATAAATCTTAAAGACAAGTGGGAGTGAAGCACCTTAAAGACATTACTGTGAGGTGCCAATCAAGATGAGAAAGAATATATTACTTGATACCTATACTGTACAACACAAAAAATTCATTGACTAATAGAGTAGAACTCCAAATGGTGAGAATCAAAAGAGCATGAAGAGGAAAGCTGTGAAGAAAAGAACAAAGGGGTTATAATGTGGAAGACCATGGAAAAACATATGTCATGTATATGTATACTTAAGGTAAGGAACCAAATTAATATTTAAAAAAAAAAAGAAGGGATGAGCATAAACATGTCAACAAATAAAATTTGGGGTAGTTGAAGACTATTGCTTCTTATTGTCGGATGGTATTCGTTGGTATGAATAAAAAAAAGAAGAGAAAAGAAAAGAGCCTTATTTGAAGTGAAGGAATATTGTCTTAGTCGGATAGCACTAATAATAAGAATGCTTATGTACATATTGAAAAAGAGAAAGTTTTTTGGTCTTCTCCAGTGAAATCTAGGTTGATTGTCACTGTATAGAGTACTAGATGAATTGGCTCACTGACGATTGTCGTGGTTGTCATCAATGCTTTTACTAGACACTATACATGTATTAAGGACAAGAAAAATAAGGTTAAAGTAAGAAAAAAGGAAATTTGAAAAGCTAAAGGGGGAAAAGATGCACCAATACCATTGTTGCAATTGTGTATTCAAGATATGAAGAGAATTCAATTCAGTGCTGCATGTGTGCATCAAACTTAATGAGTCGCACGAGTGTATATAGCCTAGAAGAGGGTATTTCAATGATGGATATCGAAAGATTCAATGAAAGATCTATTAAATCTTTGTTGATTTGGTTGATATTATTTTTAATTATATTATGAGAATGAGGAAAGATATGAGTAATAATGATGGATGAAAACGTGGGGCAAGTGAAGATTTGAAAAAGATTTAGTATAAATTTCTTAAGTCGTTGTTGTTAACAAAGGAGTAACTCTGATTGTGGTGTGGCTATAGCCTACCTTTTAATTCCGTACATAGATTGTGTATCACATGTTTGATGGAGAGAAAAAGGATTTGTGTTATGGGTTAGATATTCCAACAAAGACATGATGTTCGACTAATAAATATTTGAGGAGATTTTAAGAAATTAAATTAGCTCCTCCATGTGGATACAAGCACAGCAGAGCAAAGGTATACGTGAAGAAAGTGAGAAGAGCTAGGTTGTGAAGTAATCAAAATGGACTCTTTAGCTTTAGGCATCATCTATGTTGAAGTATATTTTTGAGTCCGAAATCAAAATAAGCAACTATTGTTATTATAAAGGCAAAAAGAAAATGGACTTTATCAGTACAATTTGCTAAGCGTAAGAAATTTCAACGTAGGATTCATCATCAAGATATAAAGTATTAAAGAGAGAGAGAGAGAGACAAAAGCTTGATGTGGTAATTTGTGACAACTAATTCTTGTATGTGATTGGCTTGGTGTTATGGCCAATTTGCTATGAGGAAAGGAAAGTAAAATAAGCACTTCTCTCAATAAAGATTTGAAAAACTCGTTTAGCTTCTGAGGCACTATCTTGGAAACCCCATAGGGGACATTATCCCCTTGACCCATGCTTGCTAATTGGCTAACAAAACTGCCGTGCTTACTATTCATAGCGTAACAAATAAGATTTGGTTAGTATACAATGTTTACATTATATGTGAAAACCTTATAAGAAAAATGCTCTTATATGAAAAGAAAATCAGAGCAATATTGATATATGAAGTCAATCTAATGAGAACTTAGCATACAAATTCAACTCAATGGAGTCAATGATTCATGAAGATTGAACCAAAGAAGATTTATTTCAAAGTGTTGTCTTGGGGGCAATGTGTAACTTAATCTAGCAAAGGCATGATGCACGATTAAGAGGTGTTGCGATCTCACGTACTTAAATAACTCTCAAATGAATTTGGCGGCAATGCAGTTGTTTAATAGCATGCACATGCTAAGTTATCTGAAAATCTCATTCGATACCTAAATCTCTTCGACTTTGTTCGAAGGACCTTAGTTAGAGGGCAAAATTTAGAAGGCTAAAAATTTATTATATTGTTATGGGGCTAAACCCATTATTTATCTCGCTTAACTCTTTGGGCTAAGCGACAGTGTTTGAAGAATCTAATCTATAATTGGAATAATTCAGGGAGAATTGGTTTAGTGGGCTCGGAATAAAGATCGTTGAACCAGTTTATTCATACCTAATCTTTTTTAGGCAAGCTCATGCACTTATAAGGAATGCTACTGACTTTAGGCCCATTAGTTAGCTCATTCAAGATAAATATGAATTGAGTAAACTTCATCTCATTTGTTGAGCACTTAGATGATTTGACATATGCCATCATGCCCAAAAACCTATAAATATCCAGCCTTTCATCCTCATTTATGACTCTTGGAGAGAACGGGGAAATAATGTTGCTTTATAAGGACTCTACTCTCTAAGATCACATAAGCAATTTAAGTAAAGAACTGATCTCATTCACTCAAGAATTGCAAGGTTGATGTCCTGGGTTCCATAGGCTACTTTGCCTGTCGCTTGTGCATTTGAGACTTTAGGATTGCTTGCTCATCCTCCTTACAATTCTCTCTCTAATCATCTAATTAAGTATCATCTCTACGTCGCTACTCAGAGGCCATGTATAATGCGATACTTATGTGATTCGTACAAGACCGCTTTAGTTAGAACTCCTCGTTTACAGAATATAAAAAATAAATTATTTTGCATTTAACCAATATCTCATAACCAAAGTGATATTAATATTCATAGTCATTAGAGTAGATAATTTTGCATAAGATGATTATAAAATGTATTATGGAGTTAACATAGAACACTTGAAATATCTAGATTAACAAAATAACTATCTTGTAGTCTTCACAAATGAATAATAGAAAGATTAAAAATATTGAAATAAAAGAAACAAACACAAATACACAATATCTTTAGGACCAACCTTTGCATAAAAGAACATTTCAAAATCCAAAAGAATATAAAAATATATATTATTTTACATTCAACCAATGTCTCATAACTAAAGTGAGGTTAATATTCATAGTCATTAAATTAGGCAAATTTACATAAGATGAATGTACAATGTATCATGAAATTAATATAGAACACTTAAAATATATAGACTAACAAAAAAAAAAAAAAAAACCTAACAGTTTTCATAAATTCAAAATGAAAAAATTGAAAATATCAAAACAAAAGAAAAAAGTACAATACCTTTAGGATGAACCCCTATATTAAAGAACATTTCAAAATCCAAAAGAATATAAAAAATAAACAAATGGTAAATAAATTATTTTGCATACAACCACCGATGTCTCATAATCAAAGCGATGCTAATATTCATAGTCATTAAATTAGGCAAATTTGCATATAGAGTTAACATGGAACAATTAAAATATCTAGACTAATTAAGAAAAAAACTATATTGTAGTCTTCACAAATACATAATAGAAAAGTTGAAAATATAGAAACAAAAGAAAGAAATATGATATCTCTAAGACGAATCCCTGTATAAAAAAAAATTTATGAATCTAAAAATAAATAAAAAATAAATTATTTTGCATCTTACCAATATCTCCCAACCAAAGTCATACTAAGATTCATAATCATTAAAGTAGGCAAATTTACAAAAGATAATTATAACATGTAGAATGGAGTTAATATATCACACTTGAAATATTTAGATTAATAAAAGAATTATCATGTAGTCTTCACAAATGCATAATAGGAAGGGTTAAAATATTAAAATATAAGGAAGAAGCATGACACCTTTTAAGACAAACTTTTGTATAAAAGAGTGGTCTTTTTTATTTAGATAAAAAAAAGTAAAATTATGATCTATTAGAGATAACAACAAATGCATGATAGAAATGTTTAAAATATTGAAATAAAAGAAAGAAACACGATAATGGAATTTGTGAAAGTACGTTTAACTAGTGTCTCTTAATTAAAGCAATAATCAAATTTACATAAGATGACTATAACGTGTATCTTAGAGGTCTAATGAAGGAAACATTATAAACTGATGGAGAGTGAGAAAAGAAAAGGATTGTTTAAAAAGACATTCCATAACAGAAAAATAAGAAGATAGTAAAAGAGGAATAAGGAATAATTGTATCTTTTTGTTTTTTTAATGTGAAACTGAAAAGTTGTGACAATTGAAAAATATTTAAAAATCGTGACAATTGGAAAAGCTTCCAAATTATATTTATATATATATATGTATATATTTTTAAAGCAAATGAGGTTTTAAGTAACATGTATTTTTAAAATTACATACTTACTCTATATTTGCTATTATTTAACAAAAAAAAAAAAATAAACTATTAAAATTATAAGTAATGGATAAATATGTTTATTTACTTATTTTTCTTTTTCTTCATTTTTTTGTTTACTTTGTATTTTTTTTCTCATTTTTTCCATATGCTCCAATTAATTGCATCTACATCTCTCTATTTCCTTCATAATGTGGGTGTAACTATCCTTAGTATGAGAGAGAGAGAGAAATATGTAAATGTAGGTAGTGAGAAAATGTGAAAAAGTAAGAAAGTAGAAAAAGTAAGATAAAAAAAAGAGATGTAAGTGTAATTAGTGGGACAGTGTGAAAAAGCACGAGAGTTTAAAAAGTGAGAAAGGGAAAATACAAAATAAATAAATGGAGGGTAAAATATAATTTAAAAAAAAACGGTTACTTAATTTTCTATTTGCCTTAATAATATTAATATAGATGATAGATTTGTGTAAGATTATTTTTGATAAATGATGCATAAAGAAGTAAGATACCAAATAAGTGTCCAATAATTATATAAATTTGTGTAAGATTATTTTTGATAAATAACGCATATGGAAGCAAGATACCAAAAAAGTGTCCGTCACTCTAATACAACAAAAATTATACATTATCTTTGCAATTGCAGCGCAGGCATGGATATATTATAGAGGTTTTTTCATTTTCCCTCAAATTTGACCGCGCGGTGCGAGTTTTGCTTTTGCTTTTTCAAAGGGGGAGTGCCCGCCACCATTAAGCCCTCTCGAAAACCCTCACCATCCTTTACTTCCATTTCTCTGAATTTCTCCTTCTATGGACTCTGTTTTCTTGTTCATACTCTACTCTCCAATGGACTGCTCTATCAAAAGAAGCTAATTTCCGGAAGTCTTGAGTTCTAAACCTCAAATTGTGTAGCTATTCGGTTTCTTTTTTCTTTTTCATTTTTCATTTGTTATCGATCGAGGAATGAAGTCTCGCGAAGAAGAGATCGTGATACGAGATGTGACCAATGCCGGCATCGCCGTGACTGACCGCATAGCTCGTGAAGCCGCTTCGCATGTCGACCTGGAAGAAGCCCTCGAAGCTTCGAGATACGCCAGTCATCCTTATTCCACTCATCCTAGGGAGGTAATCCACAAAAGATACTTAAATTCGCCTTTTTTTAGTTAACGTTGTAATGTTGATTTTACGCATGTAATAAATTGTTGACTGATAGGCATTTAGAACATCACGAGCAGAGCTTGTGTTGAACTCAGCGTCTGACTTCATGAGATTAGCTAGGTTTTGTTTGTTGGAGTTGTGATAATTGATATCAGAGCGTTTTGCTTGATGAGCATCCTGTGGAATCCGCAGTGTATTAGCTTTTATTTTCTAATTATCCAAAAAAGAAAAATTTTATTTTCTCAATTTGTCGGTTACTGCAAGAGAAAAATAAAATGTTGAAATAGTGTTTAAGTTAATCTTATTCCTGTCTGCTTCTTGGTCTAGATTCCGGACTGTGTAACTTATATTAAAGCAAATTCATTTGCTGTTTCTAGAGGGATGCCGTTCCCTGCTATCTTTTCATTCAGCAACTGCATAATTTCTTTAGTTCTTAAGCCTATACCTTTAGCGACATCAAACATTGGATGCTTTAGTGGAATATTCCCTTATCTTGACTTGCTTTTTCTCTCAATAAATGTTTGAACTCCTGGGTGCAAATCGTGTCTTTCATTAGCAAGCTTGTTAGAATGGAGACTTTAGTTCTGATTGTTGTGAGGTGTTTAAGGAGTGAATTGAGGATTATGAGATCCTAGGTATTTTGCGATTTGATATGTCAATACTAAAGCAAAATATTGTCTTATCTAATTTATTCGGTTGTAAAATAAAAATAAAAGGATAATTAAGAAGTCTAGATTACTAGATGGTTGCATATGGTGTGCGAAATAAAAACTCAAAATGATAATGGTAAATATTCAATTGACAGGTGAAGAATATATGCAATGGCAACCTGAAATCATGTTTTGTAATCTTGATTGTTTTTTAATAAATTAGTTATTAAAAAAGAAGTGCTAAATATACCTTAAGGATATGTCCTGGTAGTTATGGCTTAAGAGCTTTCATGACAAATTATATGAGAATTGGATTGAGAACTCCTTAATGGTATCTCTTAATGTTGCCTAGCATGGTTATAGTCTATTGGTACATGGGTCTTTTATGGCAGTTCATGTGCTTGGTGTTAGCTGGTTTAATTATGGTCATGTCTCTCTTTGAACAAAAGCAAAAAAGAAAGAAAAAGAAAATGGGGCTTTCGCTGATCTGTTTCTTCCATTCTTTATCATTTATTATTTAAAAGAAGCTGCTGCAACCATTCGAGAATAGCAATAAATATATGATGAGATATGCTAAAGGACCCTTAAATAACATGAGAGTTACCTATTAAAATAATCACGATAGTATTAAAATACCTTGATAGATAAGAATTTAAGTTATAATTTCTTTGCCAATAGCCGATATAAATATCATTATTCTGTTTTGCTTTTTGGAATGAAATGGGGGTAGAAATAGATTTGTAATTTTTAAGAAATAGAGCAAAGAAGTACTGGTTATTACTTTGTGTGGTCGTACTTAAAATGATATTAGTAAAAGCCCAAGGAATAGAATAGATAAATAATCATTAAATTTTATTCTCATAATAATGAAATTGTACATGAAGTAGCCTATTTATAGGTAATATAGAAGTGGTACGTTGCAACAATAAGTATTACATTAACCATATTTACCACACATCATTTAATTCTACCAACTTATAACATGAAGTAAAGAAAAATTAAATATCTCTTATTTTTTGAAACTCAAGATAAACAAAAAATGCTTTGATTTTCCCATACTCTCTTTCAAGCTAAGGAATAGATGTCTATAATTCATAACTTGCTTAAAATCTCCATAAAAGGTTGCTTCACTAGAGATTTAGTTAAAACATTAGCTTGTCTTCATGAAGGAATATATTCAAGTCTGATGTTTCCTACTTCAATTTCAATCTTGATGAAGCTCTTATTAATTCTTATATGTTTCATTCTATCATGTTGAACTGAATTTTTTACTATACTTATTGCTGATGGACTATTGGTCTAATGGATAGACATTGAAATATGCTTAAAAAAAAAGGAATAACTATTCCTTTAGTCATGTGAAGAAATTGCAATTGATTATTTGGTAGGAATAGGAATTATGTGAAATAGTTACATTGTAGACTAAACATAGTAATTGCTTTACAGAAGAGAAATAGCTATTCTATTTTACTCTTATGAAGTCTACCAAATATGCTCATACAGAATGCTCAAACCAATTTTTGATACAATGTATTCATGCTCTAAATTGCCAAAATAAAATATCAGCTGCCTTGAATGTTATTGATATTCTGTTTTAAGATTTGAATCTTGAACAAATATGACCACTAAAGGTGTTGGTTACAGTTTTCAGTCTAACTAAGCTATTGCAACATGATCAATCATTGGAGCTGAATCGATGCATCCTACAAAGAGGATGCAACTGGGTAACTGCCACAGTGAGAAAATTATATGGGAAAAAGTGTTAGAATGTGCTACATCGATTTCTTTCTTGTTGTGCTTACCATGTCTGTCTTTAAACATACTAGCAAATCAACTTGTCATCATTGTCAAAGAGAAAGAAAGGAGAGGAGGCTAGGAATTTGAGACTTGGATGTGGATAATATTATATGGAAAACTGTAGCTTTTATCAGGAGCATAGATAGGTTGAATTTGTGCACATAATGCTTTAGGTAGAGTATTGGCTTATGCTCTTTTATTTATTTGTTACATAACTTCATAGTCTCTTTAGCGATTTTTGTTTTTCCTTTGTAATCTACTCCTTTGTTTGTATAGTGGGCTGCAAAATATTGTATATTTTCCAGTCATTTGGCCTTTGGCAATTTAATTGCAGTGGCCTCCATTAGTGGAGGTAGAGGATACTTGGGAATTGCCTCCTGTACTCATTGAAAGATATAATGCTGCTGGTGGAGAAGGAACGGCTTTATGTGGAATTTTTCCGGAGATTCACAGAGCATGGGCGTCTGTAGATAACTCCCTATTTCTTTGGCGCTTTGACAAGTGGTAAGTTATTGATTTGTTTAGTCTATCAACTATTTTATAGATAATGAACAGATGCTTTTCATAGTTGGTAGAATATTCTTCTCATTCAATGATCTCATTATGTGGATGGGAAGTCTACTGATTCCCCAAAAGTCATTTCCTAAAGGACTGGCTTGATTCAGAGCATGAAAGAAATAATACGATATGGTTCTTTGGAATTGTTTACATATAACAATATTCCATTGAAATCATTGGAGGACAACCATGAGTATTGTGGATTATGGGCCCTTGATGGCCATGAAGATATAAAATCCATGTCAGAATGATGGCTTCTCTTTTAATTTTTAAGTTCTAGCTTAAAAAGTTTTGAAGGATTCATTCCTGTCCTGCTTGTTTTCTACTTCCTTTCTTGATTAGGGATGGTCAGTGTCCTGAATTTAATGTCAAGGAACAGGCTATTTGTGCAGTTGGCCTTGCCAAATCAAGACCTGGCATCTTCATTGAAGCTATACAGTATTTACTAATTTTGGCAACTCCTGTTGAGGTAATGACCATTACAACTTCCTTTACACTTCCTGAAGACTGATATGTAGCTGCCTTTTCTTTTCATATATATAATAACCTGAGATCAAAATTTATGTGTACTTAATTTTTTCATGTATGGATATTTGTCAACTTCTGTTTACATCAATTACAAAACCGTTAGCCTTTTAAGCACATAGCTTTTTATTTCATACGAGGTGTCAATTTTTACCAGTTGATTCTTGTTGGCGTATGCTGCTCCGAAGGGCTGAATGAAATGGATCCATATTCAGATGTTTCACTACAGCTACTACCAGAGTACACAGTACCATCTGATGGAGTTACTATGAGTTGTATTACTTGTACAGACAAGGGACGTATATTACTGGCTGGCCGCGATTCACATATTTATGAATTGCAGTACACAACTGGGTCTGGCTGGCACAAACGTTGTTGTAAAATTTGCCTTA
>JAMXBB010000006.1:38538608-38682412 GCA_024138015.1 Lumnitzera littorea | reverse complement strand
TCATGTGAGTTGCTGGCTTGCTGGGGGTGGGTGGGTTGGGGGCGAGGGGTGTTGGTTAAGGTAGGAAGTTTAGGGCTAGTAATTCATGTTAACCCATCATGTCCCATGTTTAAGTCTAAATTGTTCGTATATCAAAAATCTCAACTCATAATCCCATTTATTTTATTATTTATGTATGAAAACCTAAACTCGTAATCTAACCCCTTAAATAAATGTGTTCCATGTATAGATTGAACCCATTTATTGATTAAAAAGATGTAAATAAATCTATAAAATAGTTATAAATTTATAGGAAAAATTATAATCATAAAATTAATACTTGGCAAATAAAAATGACATACTCAAAAAACACTTATATATGAAATTGTAACCTAACAAAAGTTTAATAAAGTGAAGTTCAATCAAATATAGCAAATTTAAATATTGATTGACTATATAAAATCTTAATATTAAGTTTAACCATGTCTCATTAAGATGTTGTTAATGGTAATTTTCCTAGAAAGACAATAAAAAAAGTTACATGTAAAATATTATATTAATAGAAATAAATGATATTGAAATATTTATAAAAATAACTTCATTTATTACATTCTCTATAAAACCATTCCTTCATACATAAAAAAGCTTCCATAGTTTCTTACTTAAATGAGTTGTTATGTTGATAAAGAACTTAACCTCATAGTAAATGTGAATTCTAAAGCTCTCATACATATCAATATGTTCAAGATATCATGTCCCACTTTTATAACTTGAGAATATTAAGATCGATTAGTATTATAATAACTTAAGATACCTAATTCAATCATTATGTATAAATATATAACACCTATAATTGTCTTCATACTTTTAAAGATTTAAAATTTCCATATGAAGTAAAGATTATAACCATCATAACAAATGAAATAAATTCAAATCCAATAAACATATTTATAAGCTATAAAGTTATTTGTAAATTGTCTACCCATTCATCATCTATAGAATTAAGCTTTTTCCTTACTATTACCAACACATTAACTTATACCTGTGCTATCCTTCTTCACATATTCATAAAAAAGAGAAAATAATGCTCTCTCAAATATTAGTTATTTTTAAATTAAACGAGTTCACAAGCCGAACGCAAGATTTATTTCATGAGACATTTTTGATAAACAGATTCATAAATGGATTTGCAAGTTAAACCTAAACCCAAATGCAAATTTTATCGTATTTAAACAAGTCTAACCTATTGGTCTTCTTCAATATTTTTTCTATCACAAACCTATTTATAATTGTGTCATGTCATTTCCGGTCACATAGGTCATGTCCCATATTGTCAGCCCTAGTTATATACTAATTCCTATGGTATTTTCTCATGCTTATAGGAATTAAACTTTAATTATTTTTATGAAATGATTAAAGGTACTATAAAACTCAAGAAAATTAAAAGAAAAAACAATTTTAAAGAGAAAGGTAAAGGTGTAAATTTGTTCCAAAAACTCACTTTCATCTAAAACCCTATTCCAGTCGCTCTAAAACCTTATCCATTACAACAAACCTCTCTAAAATCCTACCTATAATGTTTTCCCCATTTCTTCAACCCCAATTACCAATATTCTCCTAAAACCCTGACCACTTAAGTTAAACACTAATGGTACGTTCACTTGGGGGGAATTGGAATTCTATTCCTTCCTTATTCCTTATTCCTTATTACAATATTTACTTGGTCTTTTGTCACGGAATTACAATTTCGTAAAAATCCCTATTACTTCAAGTAACAGGAATTCCTTAATTCAACTAAGAAATCACGATTCATCACTATTACTACCACTATAACCATTGCAGCCGCCGCTGCCATCATCATCGCTGTTACTGGCGTCACTATCACCACCAATCACCATAGCTACTGTTACCATTACCACCATCAACCATTACTGCCACCGCCATTACCGTCACCGCTTCACCAACCACTTACTTTAGGATTAGTTGAGAAAAAAAATGGACCAAGAATAATTTAGTTATTAAAGTTATATTAAATATCTATTATTAAATTACTTATAAATCCAACTAAATAAAGCAATATATATTATACCCTTCTTCCTTTCCCTAAGAATTCCAATTTTATTTCCTCTAATTCAATTTTATGAAATAAATAAGCCTTAAGAATATCTCCATTGATGAAGTTAAGGTAACGGTTTGAAGGAGAAACTCATACTCAATTCATTTTATTGAGATGTTATAATTTTTTAGGGAGATTTTCTTAAGTTTCGAATGAAAAAAAAAATATGAGACGTTGGTTTTTGGAGCTCTTTTATTAGAATTGGTATTATATTTGGATTTCAAGAGCTCATTTTACTATCCAAGTAAGTAATTTGTCTTTTTCTCTTACTAATCTAAGTTTTTGGTAGAATTTTGACAAAAATAGCGTTTTCAATTATATTGAACTTGAATCATGGTTAGACTAGTTTAAAAAAATATATTAGTGATAGGTTTAAGAGTGTTTGTGTATTTAAGGTCAAATTGAAGAATGGAATGCTTGGAGTTAGAATTGAGTAGGTTTTCGAAGGAGAAATTTTCTATTTGCTGCAAGAGACACAACATATTGACATAGTCATGTCATAAGACTATATCCCTTGTACTTATTATTTGTAATGGAACAAAAAGTTATACAACCTAACTACATGATCTTGTTGTGAGGTCATGTCTAGAGGATGACTTTCGATCAAGGAGTTACTTATGTTGTCAAGGCCATGTTTATTGACACAACTTACTTAGTACGACTTTGTCAAGCTATGTACCTCCAACTTTTTCTTTTCTTGCTATTTTTTCCTCATTAACCTTGACCAAAACCCTATGCCTAACCTAAAGCAAAGCTAGTTAAGGGAATTAATGGTTTTAGGAATTAAATTAGTATAAGATAAAGATAAACCTTGAAGCAAAGTACAAGAATTATTATTGAGCTGTGTACCTTATGTAAATTGTCAAGTTGTTAGATTCAAGCTTCGTAATTGATTTGATTTGAGCTACAATTGGTTTAACTTAGCTTTCTAAGCACGTAATGCATGTTTGGTAGTTGTGTTTGATAGGAAGTATGTAACCGAACTAACTCATATTTGACTTAAACTTGATTTGTTGATAGTATTTGTCATAGCTCATTCTAAGGGCCCATCATAGCAGATCTCCGAAGGCAAATGCCTATTTTCATTTAAGGATTCCCAACTAAACTTACATGTTGAGATAATGAAGCTAAATCTAGGTACCACTAATCATGGATTCATAGGTGTCGGGGCTTGTTATAGTAGTTCCCAACACCATAACATGATGTAATAAAATAAAAGACTGATTTATTTATGCTACTTATATATGTATAAAAGATCACAGTGTGATGAAATCATGAGTATCCCTTCATTGAACGTAGGTTTAAGTTTAAGATAATTAACATGTTGATTGTTATTACTTGCATTAAATGCCTATAAATGAATTATGTGACATTTGTTTATGCTTGTACATTACATACTATAAGGTTCATCTTTTTCAAATGAAGGATCAAAGGATTACATGATATATGAGGAACCTTATGTGGATATAGTCCAGGTTGAGAATGGAGTTGATTATCTCTACTTTCACAATGATTAGAGTTTTGATGCGTAAAGATACTTTAGATATTTCATTTTAGTTTTTGAGGGGTTTTGTTGAGTTATGACTTTCAAAGTTGTTTAGTTTTAGTTGCGAACTGTGTTTAAGAGATAGACTCCTTTAAGACTGATGATGATGCCTTTATTTTATGTTTGTGTTCAAGAGTGTGCTAAACTCCTATTTTGTTGGTTATGTTGGTATTTTCAATTTTATGGAGTTTGTAGAGTAGGATATTTTCCATAGTTGTTAAAATTGTAAGTTAAAAATATGATTATATGAATTTATTTTTATAATATTTTTCTTAGTTAAAATGCATATAGAATTATTTACGTGCAAAATTTTACTAAAATTATGAACTTTCATGTACAATTCTACAAGTTTACTATTCTATTGATTCTGCACAATTTAATCGATTCTATACATACAAATAAATAGTAAAATCACGCTTTTGACCATTATACCTACTCAGATATGAGACTTCTAGAGATATTATGCGTGTCGTGACATTGGTTGCAAGTTCTTGTAGACTTTTATGGATTATAGAGCCTTAGCTTGTTATTGAATAGTAAGGACATGTGATGAGTTGTGGTGTCCATATGCTTTGAGGTGTTACAAGTACTCTATGCACTTTATACGACTAAAAAAAAAAGGGGTCAATATCACTATTTACCCTTTAACTTTGTCATTTTTTGTAATTATACACCTAAAGTTTCAACTTATCTAATTATATACTCAATTGAAGATTTAGTTGTCACGGTTTATACTTTAATTAACTCAAATTCATATCATTAGTCTATTCAGCATGATTAACTATTGAGATGACTGCTTACAGCCTTAGAGAGCTTGTCTGACCTCCCATAGGTGGCTGTCGGCCACCTTCGACAAAATTGTAAGTCACGATCCATTTAAAAATGTATGTCATACAGCTTATTAGTAACTGTTTGCGACCGTCTTCAACCCTATGGGGGTTACATCAACCCTCTAAGGCCATGGGTAACAATTCTTTTGGCAGATCGTATTGACTGGACTAATGATATGAATTTGAGTTAATTAAGATGTACATAGTGACGTCTAAGTCTTCAAATGTGTGTATAATTGAAAAATGTAGTAAAGTTGAGGTATAAATTGTGATATTGCCCAAAAAAAAAAAATGAGCTCTATATATTTTTCATTATGACATGTATATTTATTGAAATTCAACTATCAATTTTTATTAAAAAATCAAAATTGATACATACCAATTGTGTAAATTTCATTATTAATAAAAAGAAATCACGAAAAAAAAGCTAAGTATTCTATGGTTTCTTTTTATGATATTTTGAAAGATTGTTCAATCAGTAACATTAAAAAAAATCTTTTGTGATATAAGTTATTACATAATTAGTTGTTCAATAATTTAGTTTCATTTTATGAATATTAATTAAAAAAATAATTTATACATTAAGTTATATTATTAATTTAACATTACGCCAAAATTTGCTATACATATAATACATATTTTCTCTTTTTTATGGTGCTACATTGTAAGTTCCCTTATTTAGATCCTTTAGGCTTTCAAAATGTAATTTTACCCCCTATAACTTTTAACAATATGTATAAAGTCCCCAAACTATTGTTGAAACTCAAAGTTCATTGCTAAAAAGACTACAAATAGTGACAATTTGGGAACTATTCCAATGTTTCTTTTTTTTTCCCCCCAAATATAAGAATATGAAACCACATATTAAGAGTTTAAGGGTTTGATAGCACATGATCAGTAGCTTAAGGAGTGCATTTACAACTTATCTTGTAGTTAAAACAAATCTTTCACTTATTCATTATCTTGCCGTAACTCTTTTCCTATTATTAGCATATTTAATAGTTCTTTTCCTAGGATGGAAACTGTTGTCTATTATATTATGATTTATGAATGACCAAAGGAATGCTCCTACTTTTATATAGGAGGTTGTTGATGGTCTTGCATGTAGAATTATATAAACTAGTTAAAACCTTATATTATACCTAGATTTTATTTTAAAATATATACAAGTTGAAAGAAAATAATAAATTTACTTAAAAAATATATTATCAAAGTCTTTTGACAATCTTATCCATATATTGTTATAAATATGGTGTGAAATTTAAATATATAAATATATATATTGTTATTGATTTTATTTGAGTACTTGTAGTTGCCATTAGAAAGAGTTATGACCGATCAAATTATCAAAAATAAATAAATAAATAAAACAACATAAGACCATGTGTAGAAGATTGTAAAGTAATACAAAGATTGTAACCACACGTGTGAAGCTAACAACCTACGTATATATACCCTTTTTTATTTTTTTTTGGCAAATGACATATCTTGAACACTAATAAAAAGATATTAGTATTAATAAGCAAGGATATGTCTCTTGCTAAAAGGTATTAACAATAAAAGGTTAAAAAAAAAACAAAGCTTTTATTATTTTACATGTAAAAGATATCGTAGAAAATTTGTTATTGATGGCCCTAAATATGTATGGTATCAATAAAGCAAATTAGATTTATTTTGCTTTTTATTATTTGCTAGTAATAATACACTTATATGTGTTCACATTTCCTAAAAAAGTCCATTTACTAATTGTATTATGCATTAACCAATGAAAATACTATCTTTGCATAAGATATGTCTAATATATACATAATTAATTGGGAAAGAATTGTTTATAACTAAAAGTTATTAGTAATGTAAACATATAAATTAATAAAAACAAAAATTTATGATTAACCAAAGGAATTACTACTAAAAAGGCACTAGTTACAAATGACAATCGATCATTCCATATTTATATATGTTGTCGCTTAAACTTCATTGATAAAGATTGCTTGCTTTGGGCCTTAGAGGAAAGCTTAAATATGTAAGAAAGAACACGGTTAATGAGTACTAAGGAGTTGTCTAAGGTAGCTATTTCGATGCTTAAATTATTATCGATTAAATTCAAGAGAGAGAAAGCAAGAAATATTACCTATAGGGTTTGATCCCTGTTTATAGATTTGTAGGGAGGAATCTGAATAGATTTGTATCTTACCCAATTAGACAAGTTTATCTTTTAAATAAATACAGAATGAGATTTTCGAAGTTAACGTAGCACCTTAGTTATTCCTAATACTTCTACGGTGTTCCTTAGTATTCGAGATCTAAGCTTTTTGTATGGACTACCGAGGACTAAGTTCCCATGGCACCATGTCACGGGTCTAACTAGAGTACAAGGGCCAAGATATTAACTCGACCTTTAGGAGGTCCAGGGATGGTAAAGGTTGGTCATACAATGAATGATCTTCTAAGGCTAAGATTTGGATAGTTACAAATTGATCATGAGCTGAGATAAGTTAGTCTAAGATATATAAGGGTCAAAATGGCCATTGGAAGCTTACAATCTAAAATCGTCCATCAATAATATAAAATAACATACTATTTAATAAGAAGTATAATTATTCAAATAACGGAAATGCAACATAATGTAGCATAAATTGCATCTTTTACATTATGGGAATATAAACATGACAGAAAGTATAAAGTGATAAATATGAAAAGATCATAAATGGAAAAAGGTTGTTATTAATAAAAGGGAAGAGTTCGAAACAAGTTCTCAACGTTCCAATATTTTTCCAATTATGTCTTAAACCTTTATTTTTATTTCAATCGAGTTCTTAATATTTGCAAACAATTGTAAATATGGAAACCTCTACCATTTGAATGGTAAAACAAACTTAAACAATTATATGGGTTCTAACTCACTTTAAAAAATGGGTCGTTTGACCCATTGGCAACTTTGGTTGTTCGCCCACCACTTGGGACGGTTATGTGACCACCCTCATATGGTAGGCAACTACCGAAGATTGCCACTTTAAAAATAATAATAATAAAAAGAAAAATGCAAGAAAACCCCATCAAGTTAAAAATCAGGTTACATGACCTAATTTTGTAATTAGATTGTGACCTGCTATAATTTAAGTAAGGTAAGTTTTTTTTTTTTTTGTATTTTTCTTTTAAAAAAAGTGGGGCAAGGTTGGTGGTTGTGCGTATGGGGCTTAATGCATAGGTAAGTACACCTAGTTAAGTTATAGTATAGTTTTTTATTGGACCATATAAATTCTTATTATGAACTAACTAGACTCGCATCTGGTTATTTAGTTATCTAATTATCTAGCAGTTGTATTCCTAAATTATTCCAATTACCTAATTTGTATAATAAAAAATATATTTGAATAATTAAAGATGGAAAA
This sequence comes from Lumnitzera littorea, assembly GCA_024138015.1. Taxonomy (NCBI): domain Eukaryota; kingdom Viridiplantae; phylum Streptophyta; class Magnoliopsida; order Myrtales; family Combretaceae; genus Lumnitzera; species Lumnitzera littorea. Next base: position 38,674,549 of record JAMXBB010000006.1, on the reverse strand, counting down.
GTGAAGATTGCTATAACTAAATAATTAAAATAACAAAAATATAACATAAACAAGGATAAACAGAAATAATAACAATAAGAATAAGAATAAAAACAATCAACTAATTTAAATAAAAGGGGATACATTTTTCTCAATAAATCTTTAGTGTTACTTATTACTTAGTTTTTAATGACTTATAGCTTATTCACTTGGGGCGAATTGTTATTCCATCTCCCCCCTCCCTTATTCCTTATTGCATCATTCAATTGGCTTTTTGCCTTGTAATTGCGATTCCGTAAAAATTCTTATTACTTGAAATCAAGTAATAGAGATTCCTTCCTTTTAACCCATGAATCCTTAGTCCTTCTAATGTGAACCATTTTTTCCCAAAGTGACCCTATCCCAATTTTTCTTTTGAAATCACAAACCTCAACAAATCAGACCATACCTCCACCTCTATTGTCATTACTCACCTTACGGGTATCACCACCTTTATCGTCACCTGCCACCATCAGCCATCAGTCCACTCATTACAGTCACCCATTACCATCGTCAACCACCATAGCATCTACAAGCAAATAAATGGATAAATAGAAAAAACCCAAACGGCAAAGAAGAAACTTGTCATAGTCACCTATCACCTACTACTTACATGAACAAATCTGTCTCCTAGATGCTTAGCGACCCAAATCAAGACTAAAGAGAGAGAAAGAGGGATTGACTTACCACTGTTCACGTAATTGTTCTTGGTATATAATTACAAATCGTGAAGTTAATTAAATTTTAACCCTTCCCACTTACATAATTGTTCTTGGTAAGTTGCCTCTATCTTCAAACCAAAGTGGAACATTTTCATCCTCCTTTCTCCTTCTTCTTCACTCTTTCCAATCTCAATAGGGTTTCTATCATTACAAATTACGAATTTACATCTCCAGACTTATCGCAAGCAGTAGCTTCGATATCCTAATATTGCATTTAGTTCAGTTTTTAGGTTATGAGATTATTCTCATGGACTTCTTTTTTTTTTTTCTTTTCTAGGTAGATGGATATAATCGGAAGATTACTACTTCTTATGTCTATGTTTGGAGTTGAATGTACAAAAAGTTCGCATCTTGTGGGTGATGGTTGAAATAACAACAAATTGACTTAGATGTGGTAGATGAGATGAGTGAGAAAGTGGTTAAGGAAGAGGGGAATTAAGAGAGAGAGAGAGAGAGAATAAAAAGGGGGTAAATTTGATTTTTTTTAATTCTATTACGGGTGTATTCTTATACCATTTTTGTCAAATTAAACATTGCAATTCGCATTCTCCGTTAATTCAATTGCAATCGAATCCTAATTCCATTACATGTTTATTCCATACATAAACTAAACACACTGTTATTCAATCTTAATTGTAATATTGGATTGTAGGGATTCTTATTACGAACTAATCAGACTCGCATCTCTTAGGTAATTTCTAATTTTAAAATCCTCTTTACCTAAATCACTTTTGAATAAAGCATCGTAGAATCGCATGACACTCTTGAATCTCACTATTAGATTATTCTAATTCGAAAAAACCGAACTACTACACATTTTAGTAAGTTAGTTTTGCCTAATTGTATCAATCATTTATATTACGTGCTATTGTGAACTCTACAATAGACTCTAATAATAACTCAATTACTTAAATTAAAAACAACAATAAACACAATATAATCAAATCACAATATCAAAAATCATAGATTGAATTTTATTAATAACGAAAAGTCATCTTACAACAAAAAGTTCAATAATGATTTATTGAGAAATTTAAAATAATGACAAAATAACAAAGTAAAAAGAAAAGAATAGAGAAATCCTTTATAATTCTTTACCTTATTAACTCTTGTTCTGAAGGGGGGCCTCTCTATAAATGTAGGCCTAAACATTTATTTATAGGAGTAACACATAGAATTACAAAGAAAACCTAATAAAAAATAGAAGATTCTTACATTATGGCATGTCCACAATCTAGGTATACGAGCGTGGAGTTTAGGCGTATGCTTACACTTAGGTCTGAAATCTTCAAAATTTGATGAAATTGATTGAAGAGGGGTACACGAGCATGGACCATGGTCGTGGTCTTCAATCGTATTATCTCTTGGACTTCGTTTCTCACTTGAAATCATTCTGCTCTAATCTTTGATCAATACTTTGATCCAAATAAGCTCCAAAACTTGATAAAAACCTTTAAAGTTTATCAATTACCTCCAAAGTCCTTAAAAATGAAAATTAAACTAATTAAACTCAAAATACTATAGAATTAACTAGATTAATACACAAAATAACTATAAAATATATATGCTAATTTCATACTATCAATTAGTCACTTGTACCCCTGATTGATTACATGACCGACTTTTGTAAGTGAATTACTACCTACTACAATTTAAGTAGCCCTTCCAACCACCCACAGCCTTAAGTGGTCAAAAGTATATAACTTTTTTATTTTGATGATTTTCTGTGTTTTTCTTTTTTCAAAATTTTTATAATTTTATTTCATATTCTATTATATCATCTATGTAATATGATTATGTAACAATGGAATAACACCATATACCTTCTGCTAATAGGAAAACTAATATTGTCAAGAAAAAAACTCGTAAAGGTTTTGGACTAAATTGAAAAGCAATGAAACGTTGAAAACTTGCACTTTTCTCCTAATATAAAAGTTACCATACAACTATATATAAAGGACGTGTGTGCATCATTAATAGTCATATAAAATTACAATATGTAAAATATATTCATATGATAAGATAAGAGTAGTCACAAGATCTTAAAAATATAAATATGTATTATCAACGTATTGAAAGAATTTATTGAATAAAATATTCAAACCCTACTAGCAAAATAAGATCACCTCACATAGAAATTATTCAATACAAGAAGGAAAAGGGAAGCGTAACTTGTTCTATAGATCCGTAATGACCTCAAACGTAGGAGAATGATCTTCTAGCGGCTATATGCACAAACTTTCTCTTATATTGATGGGAGAACTTGTTAGAATGAGTTAGATGTGGGGGCTCTAAATATATATTTAGATATAAAGAGAGTGCATATACAACTAGGGACCATAACCCTAACAATAAAATATACGCGCTGCGTTACTAAAAGAGCTCATCTAGTATCAGTAACAACCTAGTGTATTTACACACATATATTTTATATATATAATTCACACTCTTAAAAGATGACAATGCCCCTTATTGATATAATAAATTGATCACTAATCTAGAGTCAATAACTTAATTTATTTGTGATAAACATACAACCACTTTTTGACAATTTCATATGCGTCTACGTGCCTAAATGCATTAATACCACGGGTGCACATGAATTAAGTCTAAATTCTAACAATCTCCTACTTAGATCATATATTCATGCGCTCAAGTGTTTGTCCCAATGTTAAATGAGAAACATAAATCATATGAAGTAGCTAGCTATTGAAAGAACGCTATCTTAACCAATCCTATCCATTAGCTTCATTATTATATAGATCAAAGGGGCGATCGCTAAAACTAATCCCCAGCTAGACCCAATAATGTTCACATGTATCACATTAATTAAATGACTTAGATTAAGAGTAGATGCGTAACATTAAAGTTAAGTCTTAATTATTTATACACGCCTACTTCCAACTAATCCTACTAAATGAGGTCATAAATCAAACATTATTTAGAGTGAAAAATAAACAAAATACTGAATAAACCAAATACAAGTGTCATAACACAGTAAAGTAACAAATGAGCAAAACAAATAATACAATCTCCCACTAAACCTAGGCATTATCCATTGAAACCATACCCATATAAGCAATATACTCAATAAAACTTTTGGTACCAATTCCTTGGTTAATGGATTTGCTATTTTAGACTTTGTATCTATATGCCAACTAAACTACTCTAAACCCTTCCTTTTACAACAAAAAACTTAATGTTAATATGTTTTGACTTTGATGAACTCTTGTTGTTATTTAAATGCTGTAAAAAATTAATTTAAGTGGTCTCTCAATCTCATTAATCATACGCAGTCCCGAAATAAAATTTCAAAGCTAAACAACTTGATTAGTCACTTCATAACAAGATATAAGTTCTTCTTTCATAGTAGAGGAAGTAATGAAAGATTGCTTAGCACTCTTCCATGCAATAATTCTTCCTGCTAATAGAAAAATATAGCTCAAGGTGGGCTTCTTACTATCATGGCATCCTGCAAAGTCAAAATCTTAATACCCAATGACCTCGACCTTATCCAACTTTCTTTATGTGAGCATGTAATTCTTTATCCTTTGAAGATACCGCATAACCTTCTTCATTGTGACCTAATGTCCTTATTCGGATTACTTTGGCATTTTCCCAATATCCCATAAATAATTGCAAGAGCTAGATGAGTATAGTCTTGTAGGTATATTAAACTCCCTATTGCTGATGCATATGGGATTGTCTCCATAGGTTTGGACTCAAAAGTATTATTACGACATTAATTTAAAATAAATTTGTAGCCTTGACTTACGGGAACATCATGCGGTTTACAATTTTGCATGTTAAGCTTTTGTGGGACCTTCTCAATGTAAGACTTTTGTAATAATCTCAAGATTCCACTTGAATGATCTCAGTTGATTTAAACTCCTAATATAAAAGAAGCCTTGTTAAGATCCTTCATTGTAAAGCTTTTGGAGAGAAACTTTTAGTTTCTAGCGACAAACCTACATTGCTATTGGCAACCAAAATATCATCCACATATAAAAGTAAAAAATTAAATTTGCTCCCACAAAACTTATGATACACATAATCATAAATTGCATAACCTTCAAACCAAATGATGAGAAGACAACTTGATGAAATATGTGGTAGCATTGACGAGAAGCCTATTTGAGCACATGGATGAATTTCCTCAATTTGCAAACCATTTACTTAAAGTCACTAGAACTCCATTCCTTAAGTTACACCATATAAATTGTTTCATTAAGGTTTCCATTAAGAAACGCTATATTGACATCCATCTAATGAAATTCTAAATCAAAATGTGCCATAAGTGTCAAAATGATTTTCAAAGAGTCTTTCGAAGAAACCAAAGAGTAAGTCTCCTTGTAATTGATGCCTTTGCATTAAGTATAGCCCTTAGCGGCAAAATGCACCTTATATCTTTCCATATTGCATTATGAGTCTTTTGGTTTTGAAAACCCATTATACCCGATGGGCTTTATACCTAATAGGCTTCACACCTTTTGGCAATTAGACAAGATCCCAAATATCATTATCCTTTATGGATTTTAATTCTTTATTAATGGCATCGATCCATTTATGAGCACTCAAACCTTCAAGGGCTTCATAGAAGTTAACTAAGTCATCTCCTGATAAGTCAATGATTTCTTGTTGTTCATTGAGAAATATAACATATTCATCTAATATTGCACTTTTCTTCTCTCTACTATACCTCCTTAAAGGCACTAGTTCTTGAGGTTGTTGCTCATGAATTTCTAGTTGAGGGGCAATCGTCTGCTAATCTAAATTAGCTAAAGGAAGAGGAACATCGTCCCCAAAATGTTCTTGAATCTCACAAGGATTACGCTTATGACTTAGTATCAGAACAACCAAGAGAAACATAATGTTGTTCTAGGACCTCATCAAAATCATACTCTTGACTTGAAAACTGAATAACGAGTAACGTAGCATGTTCTTCTTCAAACACAAAGTCTTTAACATTATCATCCCCCTCAATGTCCTCAAAGAATTGAGCATTTTCTATCCCAAAAATTGTTTTGTTTTAAGAATCATAAAATTTATAGCCTCGTGATCTCTTAAAGTAACCAATGAAATGACAATTAATAGTCCTTACGTCTAGTTTCTTTTTATTAGGCTTATAAGATCTACGCTAAGCTAGACATCCCCAAACCCTTAGGTGTTTAAGAACAGGTTTCTTACCCATCCATAACTTGTATGGGGTTTTAGTTGTCACCTTAGTTGGTACTTTGTTAAGAATATAAGTTGTAGTCTTTAATGCTTCATCTTAAAGTGAGTGTGGCAATTTTGTATAACTAATCATACTTCTTACCATGTCCTTGAAGGTCATATTTCGTCTCTTAGCCACCCCATTCATGCTAGGTAAACCTAACATTGTATATTGAGGAACAATCCCACATTCCTTTAGGAATTTTGCAAATGGTTCTTGACATTATTCACCTGAACCATCATTTCTACCTTAATATTCAACTATTTGATCAAATCTAATGACCTTAATTTTTTTACCTAGTTGAATTTCAATTTTGGCTTTAAATATTTTGAATACATCTAAGGCTTGTGATTTCTCATATATTAAATATAGGCAACCATAATGAGAGTAATTGTCTATGAACATAATAAAGTACTGTTGATCATTCCATGAAGCTGTAGGGAATGCTCCACATATATTCGTATGCACTAGTTCTAAGACTTCCTTAGCTCTCTTGGCTCCCACATTTTTCTTATTTGTTATTTTACCTTTTATACACTTAACATAAATTTGATTATTGTTCAAATAATCAAGTGTATTAAGTATTCCCTTGGTTACAAGCCTATCGATTCTTTCTTTAGAGATATATTCTAGTCGCTTGTGCCATAATATATAGGAATTTTTATTAGTTAATTTTTGTTTAGTGTTTGACATGTAAGGTTTCATATGTTAAATTAATAGTTTCAAGCATATAAAGATTGTCCATATAAGATGAACTGCAAGTACCAATATAATCAGAATTATGAAAGAAACGACATTGTTTATTACCAAATGACAAAACATAACCTTCTTTATCTAAAACAAAAATAAAAAACAAATTTTGTCTAAAAAATAATACAAAAAATGTCTCATTTATTTGTAAAACAAAATACAACTTTAAATATAATCTAAAAATACCAATAACTCCAACTCTATTGCCATCCTCTATATAGATGTATATTTCATCTTCACTTGGTCGATGGTAACTTTAGCAACCCTTCATAGATATACTAATGCGAGTAGTGGTTCCTAAATGTAGCCAGCGAGTATATCTGAGCACTGAAACTAAATTAACCTCTAAACAACAAGAATTAAAGGCATACTTTTCTTCACACGTCAAGTGTAATATTTAGGGCAGTCCTTCTTTACATGAGAGGGATCCTTACAAGAAAGTACTTTATGTCCTTAGACTTTTGCTTTATCTTATCTAAAGTGTTTCCAACCAATTTTTCCTTTCTTTTCTTGGAATCCTTAGAGGTAAAAGCCAAATTAGTAATTTCGGTCTTCTTTTGCCTCATCCTTTCATCCCCTCACACCAAATGAGAAATGACCTTGTTAACTATCCATTTCTCCTTCTAACAGTTATAACTTAGCTCAAAATGATTGGATTAAGGAGGCAAGGACATCAAAGCAAAGTATACTACTACTTTTTTAGGATGGTCTAAATGTAGTACCTTTACCTTTCCAACAATATCAGACATCTTAAGAACGTATTTTGTTATGTTCCCTGAGCCATTATATTTCATGGAGACCAATTTACACAAAGCCCTACTCTAGTTGTTTAAGGAATTTTGCTACACTTAACTCTTTGTTGTGGTCCTAAGGAATGTCTTAGGTATTACACTCTTTATGATCATCAGACTTAAGCGATTTGAGCATTCCTATTAAGCCATTTCCTCCCATTGCTCAAGGGTACTATTTTCTATAAGCTCAACAAGACATGACTCCCTAAGTGCTAAGTCTAGATTCATGCAACTCAAATGAATTGTGACATTTTGTATCCAAAGCTTGAAGTTGGTATCGTTAAGTGCCAAAATGTCATTAGAAGAATATGAAGTAAGGGAATAAGTAGTAACTATTAAAAAACAAACTAAGAATCAACTAAATGCTCACATATAAAAAACAAATGAGGAAAAGATAGGCCAAAAACTCATAACAACTACCCCATCACAAGAAAACTTATGTAATACTAAGCCTAGTCTTTGGACAAAGAGTCAGCATATAATGATTTTCTTCTTGTAGCAATCAAGTTTAAGGGATTAGTTCTAGTAAAGCGTTAACCTTCCTTTAAGTTGACTAACACTCATAATGAACACTTAACAATCACTAGAGTTTATTGCCACATGCGATCATAAGCCTCAACCTAATGGTAGAAACCTTCCTTTGGGCCGATTACTACCCGCATGAGATTCACACCCACAACATCTTAGTAGTTTCCATCTAATGGTTTTCATGGGAAGAGCTTACTTTGGTGAGATACCGCTCCAACACATTGGATATACTACTAGATACATTCTATAGAACTTCCTTATTTTGATAATTTCACCTAATGGTATCAACAAAAGAGCCTACTTTGGTTAGATCTCACTTCAACCGATTTGAAATTACCAAAATATGTTTATAAGATGTGGTTATAAACTTATATCAAAAGGCATAAATTTAACTCAACAAGCAATAGCTAATGATGAAAGACAAAATATGGCATTTCAAAACAATTCGCAGTGACTAATGATTATGGAACATGTAAAGATCATTAGAAAATTGAGACGGTAAAAATTTACAGCCCAGAAAATAAAAAAACATGGCATTCTCGAAATAATGAAGTATCGGCTCTTAGTTTCATAATATGTTTGACAACTTTATTAGTTGAAGTATGGCATTACATAGACAATTTTGAGAAGAGAAATTATACATCATGCCTTATATAGCATTATCGGACAAGAATATTCGTATGATTTATTAAAACCCATTACATTAACTAAGTTAAGGACATTGGCAAAAAATAAATATATAATAATATCGACAAATTTAAAAACAGATCCCTAACGTTTGTAAATTCGATCCCTTTAACATTGAAAAACATATGTTGCAAAATAGTTTATTTTATTAGGTTGTTTATTTTTCTTTTAATTTTTTTAAAAAACCTTATATCCTTCTGTAAATCCGATTTGACAATCAACTTACGATGCTTATTCCATACATGAGAATGTGAAGGATCCCTATCAAATATGTTCGTCTTTCAATATCCGTAGAATATAGCTACATTCTTCAAACATTGAAACGATTAAAAAATTATGAATCCAAAATTTCGTAGTCGCATATGAAATCAAAATTATAATAATATGAAAATAAAACAACAAGGATACCAAATCCAAAAAGATTTTTAATACCAAATTTGAATCACTTTAACGTGCAGTAACTCTAATACCAATTTAAAAGATTTTATTGAAGAAAATCTTCAAACCTTAATATCAAAATAAGATCACCTCATAGAGGAATTACTCAATACAAGAAGGAAAAACAAAAGTGAACTTGTTCCATAGATTCATAACAACCTAAAACATGGGTGAATGATCTTCTAACTACTGTATACATAAACTTTCTCTTTGAGTGATGAGAGAACTCATTAGAATGAGTGAGATGGAGACTCTATAATATATATATATATATAGAGAGAGAGAGAGAGAGAGAATACACATAGTTAGGAACCATAACCCTAACAAAAAAAGCATATGGGTTAGACTACTAAAAGAGCCTACCTAGTATTAGTAGCAACCTAGGTATCTACACACACATCTATACATATATATTTATATATATTATCCACAATATTACAAAATGATAAGGCCCATTATTAATATAATAGATTGATCACTATTCTAGGGTTAGTAACTTAATTTATTTGTAATAAATATACAACTACTTTTTCTTAATTTTATGTGCGTCTACATGTCTAAATGCATCAAACTCATTGAGTACACATAAATTAAATCAAAATTCCAACATATATGAACTAATATAATTTTTTGAGTAAATATATCATTTTCATCAATATATTAGAATAAAAAAATATTTTTCCATAGAAAACTCACTATATCTTCAATCTACATGAAGAGATAAAGAAGATGGACTTAGTAGGCTCACCATTGCCCCTTTCTTTCTTTCTTTCTTTTTGGCACCATCCATGGCATTCCAACACAAAGAATTGAAAGAAATCTATTTTGACTTTGTTTTGCTTTCTTGTTGATGCTTTGAGTAAGAAAGAGGCATCACATAGTCAGACATTTATACTTAATTATTATGTACTTATGGAAAAAAAGATCTCATTCTTCTATCTATACATAGTTATTTGATCCTTAGTGTAAGGAAGTAATATACTATAAGTTTAAACTCCTTCGTATAGTTTAACAATGATCCAAGAAACTTTATAATTTGGCTCTTGAAGAAGCTTCTTCGCTCGTTTATATTCTTTTTGGCTGAAATTTTTTAGAAAAATACCATGAGACAAAAGCCCCAAAATGAGTTAACTTTTACATCATGAAAAAAAAAAAAAATCCTTAATAATGAGTAAGATTAAATTTGAGGTCTAACGCCTAGTACTTAGGTTGTTATAGGTAGCCATATGTTCTTATCATCCTAACATCTTAGGCATAAACAATTACTTATAATATTCAAAATAATCATTCAAAATCTCCAAATAATTCTAATAAAGTTTAATATATTGAATAAATCTAAAATAACTTTTAAATAAACTTTATTAAACTCCAAATAATGATTTATTATTTGCAAAATAAATTTTAACTGTCTTAACTCAAAGCTATTCTCATGATAGAAATTCTAATCACCCCGATTCTTGGTAAAATTGATGATCAAATCTAAAATTATCAAATTTTGTGTAGAAAATCAATTTTTACCCCCCTTATTTTTGTTTTTTAAAAGGGTCCTAATTAAAAAATAAATAAATAAATAAATAATTTAAAAATAAAAAAAAGAAATATTATAAAGATTTTTTAGGAAAATAGATTTTTAGAAAATAAAACGGTTTAAGGTTAATGAATTTAGTTTTAGCTCAGTTCAAATAACTCTATTTTAAAGAATTACGTAGTTTAAGTATAATTTAATTATACAAAATATTAAAACACAGGCTAATAGCCTAACGAATAAATATTTGGACTAGCATTGGGTTAACTTGAGGTCACAGATTTGAATCTTACTAGGCATATATATGCCTTTTATTTTTTCTTTCTTTCATTTGTGAAAATTAATTGAGCGTGTGAGATTCAAATCTAATTTTAAATCTTATCAAATCTTTTGAATCTAATACGATAAAAATTTGTGAGATTCAAATCTAATTTAATTTTTATCAAATCGAATTTTAGTTAATATGAAATATTTAAATCTATTTAAAGTTGATTTAATTTAAAAGATTTGTTTTTTGCACTTTATATATATCAATTATGCAACATAAAACGAAGAAGAATTACATACGACCTCCCATGCATGAACACAACAATAATCCCTAAGTTCCACTCTCACTCGATAGCTTGTGACGCTCATCCAAGTCATACACACACGAATCCTCATTCTCATCCTCACCAACATCGAGCACGGCCGATAGCAAATCATGAACACCGATACACACTTAACTCTATTGCATACAATAAAGAAACATGCCCAAGCACATTACAAATACTATAGTACACATGTTCATCCACCAATCAACACTTCATTAGCAACGCAAGAACACGCTACACGCACATGCCACAGCAGTACATACCCATAACTCCAACATAAACAGCAGCAGCGATCGGTACAACAACAATCTTATGCTCTATAGCTAGAAGCACACAACTGTTCATCCACCAACCAAGCCATGTGAGAAAACACCACAAGCCATTGTTGCACCGCACATTCAGTTACTGCCTACCGCCAATACACACGCTTAACTTAATGCTCACCAACATCGCAATACGAGCACGTCGTGCTCTATTATCTACTGCAACAGCTCCATGTAGTAGCAAGTCCAGTCACACATGGCCACTCATCAACCAAATAGTGATGCCCTATCCATCCAAGCTAAGCCCTCATTTGTACTACACGAAAACATGACTCCACTGCTTCACTGCATAGATAAATCAAAGTTCAGTTTTGGTTTTTTTTTTTTGAATGAATTAAATTGATAACCATGTAAACTTGGTCAATTCTCAAAAATTAAAATAAATCAACACACTAAATTTTTCGAAAAGAACTACGGACGTATGATTCCAATTAGTGGATAGGTAAGCACCTTCGGAGCGACGTTAAAATCTGTAGAAACTTAGGTTTTTTTATTTTCTTTTGTTCTTTTATTTTTCTTAAAAATATTTAAAAAGGACAATGTTAATGAATAAGTCTAATTTTGGAAAATAAATAGTAATACTCGTTAGGGTTTAATAAGTTAGCCTCCAAGTTCGAAACCTTCTGATTTTTATCAAATTGAAATAAAAAAACCAATAACTAAATTGTAGTCAATCCACCAATTGATTACAATTTCTATTTTTTTCTCGACTCTAGTCAAATGGTAACTCTAAAAGTTTTTTAAAAATTAAAAAAAAAACTGGAATTTCTCAATTTATCTAGTCGAGGATTAATACTAAATGGGTTAGGGTTTAATATTAATCAGAAAATAGAAAAATCAAATTAAAATTGAAAATTGAAAAATTTAGGCTCGACACTTTGTAACTTCTACTTAAGTACCAATACTCGAAAATTTTAATACCGGTGAGCTAAAGTCTGGTAAGGAAATACGGAAAATATATGCATACATGATATACACAATCACAAATCATGTGCAAATATATTAATAACTAATGCAGCAAATACCATTTATTATTTTTTATTATTAGCCAATAACCAACGCAGTCTTAGCATCCTAAGACTTGGGGATAACTCATGACCCTTAGACAAGCAAGTCATGTATTGATGTAGTGGGCGCAATGCACCTTATCCAATTGTAATAGTAGATTAAGTCTAAGTGTCAATCTCTCAATGACTTTGACTATTAGTAGTTACTAGGTCTCTATTATTTAACCAATAAATTAAATTTAAAAAAACTTAAAGAAGTAAAACTAAATTATTGCTAAAACTAATTTAAATATTAACTAAGACGTAATTCAAAAATTAACAAAAAAAGTAATTTGATTAGAAATTAATTCACGATTCAATGTTGTACTTAGATTTTGCTTCCTTTAGATCTTACATGTGATTTTTCTACAGATAATCTAATTCATTCTTTAATCTTTCTTGACCGAGAAAATTCTCTACTAAAATTAATCACTTTCTCAAACCAATTAACTTTAACCCTAAAATCACCTATTAGAATCTCTTCTCAATAGCATGATCTAAGATTGCATTATTGAACAATGAATTCTCTATGCTTTAATTTGAAATTCTAAAAGAATCTTCCAAATTATCTCTAATCTTACCATAATTCTCAACAACTATGCCTAGATCTAATCTTATAAGAAATCTCTCGATTCTCTTATACGATATTAAACTTTAAATTATTACCTGCAGAAATAATAACCTAAATCATGAAGTATACATAATTGAATCAAGAAAAGATTAAAGAATTAAATTAATCAAGCAATAATAATATCATATGAATAGATCTAGGTTTCAGGAGACAGACCTAGATACCAAATATTTACTCACTATACATCACAAAATAAGAATCTAAAAAACAAAGTATTGAAAAGAGTAAAAAGAAGCATCATGAAATCCAAACAAAATTAAATCTTGAAATATTCTCTTCTCCTCACTTTCTTGATTATTCTTGGCTTCAAAACTCCTTCAAAGTCATGCAAAAAATTTCTTCTCTTAAACAAACCCTAACAAGCCTTTATATAAGAAATAAATAAAAAAATAAGTCTGTTGGAAAAAACACAACTAGGGACACAAATCGTGTCTTTTTGCCTGGAAACGACACAGTAGTGTCGTTCGACTGTACCAATTTTCAAACCTTCATAACTTGTTTATTTTAGCTCTAATTTGAGTTAAATTTGTTCATATCTTCTCGTTTTCTCACGTAAATTATTTCAAAACCTAGAAAACAAAATTTTACTTAAGTAAGTATTATTATCTAAAAATAAACTCAAATATCATGGGAAAATTATAAAAAATCACTAGTTATATTATGTGCAATTAAGAACTCATCATATATGATCACCAAATGCCTCACCATCCTAATTAAACCTTACAAAAGGGAGGTAAAAGCAAGCCAAGTATAAGCAACATAAAATTTATTAAATCTAAGCTTGAATTAAGCCTGGCAAAACAACTACTTTAAAAGCACAAAAAGCAAACATGTGTCACATATTTGACTTCAAGAATTCGCTTAACAAGTTATCTATCACTCTACAAACTATTATACGTGTTAAACAACCATTTCATGCCTTATTTTAACATATTCACTCTACTTCTTGCACTTGGCATCAAACACCTCACTTATACCCAAAGCCTCTATAAGGAATCAAGAATCAATCTTCAAAGAATAGAAATTTTGAAATAGTTTTAATTTAGAAAACTTGTTTAAAAACATGTTAAAAGCATTTTAGAATTAAAATAAGGTTGGATAAGTCAAAAGAATTGAGATGAAATCTTTAAGTATACTGTTACAAACATAGCATCCAGATGCTAAGGTAGCTAGCGTTTTAGGCAGTATAGAATCTAGCTGGTGCATCATATCCGGTTAGGTGGCTCACAAATTTACTAAAACCCCTTACTAAACCCATTCCATTTTCATTCCTTCGGCAGGATCGGACTAACCTCAACGACCGGTCTTGTTTGTTCTTGGTCATAGTTTGTATCATCTTGGTATCAAAGACAAGTTTCGAAAAGGGAGCATGTGAAGTTGCTGTGAAGATTTGTTCATGTTTGTCAATTAGTAATTGTTTTGTTCCTATTCGTGGATACTATTGTTGGTTCGACTTGAGTAATTTTCCAAAATATTAACTTGCAAATTAATAAGTCTGGTTCCAATTATGCTCTGTTATACTCTGTTCTCCATTACGAAAACAGAGGGGGTTCATTTCTATAAATGCTCATGTGTTTAAGTATATTGGTTATCAAAGTTAAGTCGAAAGTGCGTTTAAGTACTCTTGGAACTTTTCTAATTGGTTCTCTTAGGGTTGGGTTAGTGAAAATTTGGATTGCAATTTCTTTACATCGTAAATCCCATATCGAATATATATATTAAAGAAAAAGTTAGGAATTTCAATTTGGGTTGTTTACCAGGATATGATTTTTTCAAGTTATTCAATGCGTTATCCTGTTTTAATATTGCGATAATGGCCAAGAAAGTACTGTTGTGTTTGCCGAATTAAAAAGACCAAGTGTCTAGTTAAGATTGTGTATGTCTAAGCTAATTTGCTAAGAAAAGTTGTTGTGCCGAATTTGAACTTTGCCGAGCTTCCGAGCCAAATTGCTAAATTGAAGTTGTACCATACTACTTATTATGCTGAACCGAGTAATTCTAATAGTAGGACTGATTTCCAAATTAGACTGTCTTGTTCAAACACTTGCTGAATTGTACCCAAGTTGTTAAGCTCTTGTGACGTACCGAGCTTAATTGAATGAAGGAGTTTAAGCTACCAAATCGAAGTACAAATCGAGCTAATTATTGTCGAGTTGTTAATACTTGCAATTCGAGCACTAGTACCTTTTTGGCTGTACTACTGCCCATTTGCTGCCGAGAAACTCTCTCTCTCATAAGCTTAAGTACCACTATTGAATTGAATATCCTCAACATGGCATATGAAGTTGAATATGAATATGAATATTATTATGAAAACATGATATCATGAATTCTAAAATTTGATGGATGTGGCACTCCGGATGAATATATGAATTGGGAATTTCAAGTCGATTAGG
Source organism: Lumnitzera littorea (assembly GCA_024138015.1). Taxonomy (NCBI): domain Eukaryota; kingdom Viridiplantae; phylum Streptophyta; class Magnoliopsida; order Myrtales; family Combretaceae; genus Lumnitzera; species Lumnitzera littorea. The sequence continues at coordinate 38,658,886 of JAMXBB010000006.1, read as the reverse complement.
TTTTTAAAGATTGTTCATATCCCGAGCATAAGAGAGCCTATGCTATAAAGAACTCGATGATTAGCTTTGCAATTACGTGGTGGAAGAGAATGATAAATCAAAGAATTGATAGAGGAAACATTGAGATCGTTACATGAGAAGAGATAAGGCGTTTGATGTGAAGAAGATTTATGCCTTGAGATCATCAAGACAAATTGTACAAGAGAAGACCCACCGATGAAGCTATCCTCTCTAAAATGCGGGATCAGCTGAAGAGATTGAAAAACAACTTGAAGTGTTCAAGGATAAAATAAGACAACAAAGGAATGCCGAGTTAGAGAGTATTGAAGGAGAATTTAAGGCGGTGGAGGTTACTAGAGAAGCGAGTAGTAGAGGGGAAGAGGACCAAGTTGAGATGAAGTTAAACCCCCATATCCCCGATGTGCTCCCATTATCGACCATCCAAACTAATGAGTATAACCCCAGATGGGAGGAGAAAGAATTGAGTTGTGAGGAAGTAGGAGGGGAGAAGGCTACCAAGCATGAACTTGTGAGACTAACATTGAAAGTACGTAAAGCTTTAATGATTCTTGAGTTAGAAGAGAAGTTTGAGATTTTACATGTTCAAACTCTTTGGGTTCATCACATGATGTTTGAGCCAAAAATTGTATTAATCTCCTTGATTGATAGTTACCGGGGCTACTTGGATAGAGTTGATTAGATACATGATGAATGGAAGGAAGGATCCTTAAAGAAGAGTTTGGTCGATTAGGCTCATGATGAGTAGAAGGAGTCGAAGATGATGCCAACATTAATCATAGACTAGAACCATCTCTATATCACTCTTTCGAGTTTTTACAGGTTGGTATTTGATCCTAGTGGAATTTGGAGCTGCCAATCATTATGTTTCAAGTCAAAACTTCTCTAAGGGAGAGAGAATGATAAGATTCGGGGTACCGACTCATCTCGACTACCAAAGCTAAGCTCATGTACTTACCGACTCATTCTGTTTGCCGAGCCAAAAGATACTATCTCTCCCAGAAAGAGTGCCTAGAAGCAAAACACTCGAACCTCACCCATGCCTTACCAATTACTTACTTAACTTCACGTTTGTCGATATTCTAAGATATCATGTTTCCAAGAGTTAGATCTAATCGACAAGACACAAAGAGACTATTGCCGACTAACTCACGTTTCCAAGAGTTAGATCCACTCCGCAAAACATAAAGAGGCTAGTACTGACTAACTTACATTTCTAAGAGTTAGATCCACTTGCTAAGACACTAAGAGACTATGCCGACTAACTTTAGAACTCAGCAATTATGGGCTATCCTCTCTGATGTCTCGGCCAAGCAATACAAGGTTACTTCCAAGACATGCCGAATGAATGCATGTCGACTTTCCTTATAAAACGGACAGTTTTGTATTTTTATACATGTTTCTCTTTATTTTATTTTTAAGCCCATTTCTTTGGGGTTTAGAGCCTTATACATTATTTACAGTTTTGCCACTAAGGTTTAGGACTTGCTATAAATAGCAACATTTGTAATAATACAAAGGTAGAACATGGATGGAAAAACCCTTCTAAGTATTTTCTCTTGAAAAGCTCTCTCTTATTAGCTCTTATCAATCCCTTCGGCAAGAATTGTGGCGGGCAACCCTATCACTTGGATCGATGCATCACATTCGGTGAGTCTTACGCTGTGTAAAATCTAGCCAGTGTGTCATATCCAATTAAGTGGCTCACGGATTCGCTAAAATGCTTATGAAACCCATTCAATTTTCGTTCCTTCGGTAAGATCGGACCCACCTGACGACTGACCTTATCTATTCTTGATCATGGTTTGTATCATCTGGAATTATATGGTGGTGTACTTAGGAGCTTAATTATCACTAGGACTTATCGTAGCAAACTTGAACTAAATGAGTCTTCCAAAATATCGAAGAAAAATAGAGGGAAATTTTTTATGAACGAATTGGAGTAACTAAGTAAGGTTGCTCGGAGGATGATATGACTCACTAACGAACACAATACAACTTGACACCTCACTTGATATGACACACAAGTTGATGTCAAGGTCCACTAACCACTAATCTTAAGCTACTCGGTAAGATCAGATATGAAAAATGAACTTAGAGAGGGTTGTCTCGCAAGAACAGAATATTCAGTGTCTATTTCTTAAGTTATCTACAGCTTACAAAGGAAAAGGACTATTTATAGTAAGTCCTTAGGACAACATTACAAATAAAGAAATTACATTAAGGTATATACAAAAAGGGGATTCTTAATACATACGAAAAAAGGTAAAAATGACAAAAGACAAAAATGGAAAAGTAGTACCATGTCAAATAAGGTAGACAAGTGGTGGTGCAACATTGGTCCCGTAAGAAGATTCTCTGAATACAGTAAGCGAGGGGGACCAAGATGTTGTGGCAATAAAGAAGCCAAGACAAGAAGAGGGTGATGAGAGAAACGATAACAGGCCAAGACAAAACTACTCAACTAGTAAGTAAGTCTCTTGTCACTTAGCAAGAACCTCTCGGCAGCAGTTGGTCGGATTACTCGATATAGGGTCCTGGGTAAGGGAATGGTCGGTATCATCACAATCGAATGTATAGACCAACGTATGACAATGTAAGGAGCTTAGGGAGTTCGGCCACTTTTCTTCGGTGTAAAGTTTCTTGTCATCAGTAGGTTACTGAGAAAGGATTGTTCGGGAGAAGGATTGAAGGCCTTGGAGTCGTGAGAGTAATGAGACCGATGGTCGGCAGTTCATTAGTTCTCTGAGGTTACTAAAGATTTGCCCTCAAATCTTAGTCTTCGTCATTATTGAGCACATAGGGAGTCAGATCGAAGACATTGAATGTGATAAACACGTCAAAATCTTCAAGTAGCTCAATCTCATAGGTGTTATCATTAATGCGCCTCGGGATCCTATAGAGTCCATCTGTTCTGGGAGATAGTTTGTTTGTCCTCTTACTAGGAAAGCATTCCTTGCTACAATGGACCCAGATAAAGTCCCCAGGGGTATAAACAACTCGTCTCCTTCTGTGGTTTCCCACTTCCTTCTATTGAGTCATAGTTTTAGCCACTTCCTTCTATTGAGTTATAGTTTTAGCCAGTAGACCTGATGAAGCAGAAGATTGGTTACATCAGATTGAAAGATCATTTGAAGCATTCGAGATTGCACCACATCTTAGGCTTATCTATGGTACATACTTGTTGAAAATGAGAGCACGAACTTAATGGGAATCAAAACAGAGGAATTTGAGAGGACCGATAACATGGGAAGTATTCCGACATGAATTCCTGGAGTACTACTTTCCTGGAAGTTTAAGATTAAAGTATAGTGAAGATTTGTTGGACATTACGAAAGGGATGCGTACTGTGGAGCAGTACGAAGTAGAATTTAATAAGCTGTTGCAATTTGCACCACCTGAATATTAAGTGAGTGATAGATTAAAGATGCAAATCTTTTCTTGGGGATTTGACACTGACATGAGAAGGATAATTATGGAGTTTTAACCAAGAAACTTTGTTGATATGGTAGAAAAAGCATGAGTATTGGATAATGCAAAAAGGCAAAATGAGGATGCAGGAAAACGTAAGATCAGTGTATTTGGCAAGAGATCTTTTGAAGGGCATGGTAGAAGTAGTAGTAATAAGATAAGAAGATTTGTAAGACTACCAGGAAGATTTAAAAAAAAGAGTAATGAACTACCGAAGTGCTGGAAGTGTAAAGGGACTCATTACCCTAGAGATTGTTCTCAGTTACAAGGAAAATGCTTTTATTGTGGTGAAAGCTCGCATCGAGTAATAGATTGCCCTAAAAAGAATGTTGTTACTTGTTTCATCTGCAACAAAGTTGGACATTATTCTACCACTTGTCTACAACGTACCACTGCAAATGCTCAAGTTACCAAGCCACCACCAGCTGTTGGACGTCCTACCATTGGAAAAGCGATTGGAGGACTAAATGCAGGAAATATACGTCCAAGTGCAGCAAATGCCGCCAGAATATATAATTTGGAAGGTAATTGGAGTTATGAGGACTATGTAGAAGAAGATTTGGAAGTACCCGAAAGGACTGAAGAATTTGTGGATTACGAGCTGATAGCTGGTATGTATCCTAAATTTTCATTGTTAAATTGCTTTAATTATTATGAATAGCATATGAAGCATTGAGTAATAATAAGTAAATAGAAGTGGTAAATGAAAACTTATAAAGTGATAACATAAGAATAAGACTTAAGAATTTTGTGATTCAGGGAATATTGATGTAGTTGGACATTCAATTTATACCTTATTTGATACAGGAGCTACACATTCTTTCATAGCTCCAGGAGTAGCAAAGCAAACTAGTTTAATTGCGACTACTACAAATTCGAGTATGGGAGTGAGAACACCTACTGGAAGTGTAGTAATTGTAAGCTTCCAAAATTGAGTTTAGGATAACCGAGCTCAGATTTAGGGCTTTTAGGATAACTTATCCAATTGAGCCCAAACTTTGCAACTAGAATGAAAAAGTTAGTCGAGATATTACAGTGAAGTTAGATTTTAGTAATAACAATCCGAAATCCCAATTTTGCCCTTAGAAATTGGAGTATTTACTAAAGCCCTAAAATGTTCAGAACTCCTAAAATTGAACTTAGATTACAACGAGAACTTAAAGATAAGCTAATTGAGCTATAAAATGAGATAATGTAGTATAATTTACTATAAAAAAAATACACGTAATTTTTTAGTATACCCGGTACAAATAATAATTATACTCGTAAATTAACTTTAAATTGAGTAATTATATAAATATTGTGTTGAATTCATGAAATTAACCTTAGAATGTATCCTAAAAATAAAAGATATGCTAGAAACTTAATTATATGAGTAAAGTTATATATTTCACGTGTTATTTACATAAGGTATAAACTTATATATTAATTAAATAATTAATTCTAACATATAATATCTATATTTAAGTAATTATTTAGTAAAAGAAAAAGAAAAATTAATTAAATAATATTGGAAGAAGGCGTGGCAGGAGGATGGAAAAATATATTGCTGATTCAAAAGTGGAGTTACCATATTTGGACACCTCATGCATAAAAAAAAAAAAAGAAAAAAAGAAATTGGAAAAGAAAATATGAATTAATTAAAGAAAAAAATTCCTAAACCGACTTTGAAGCACTATAAAAAGCCAAGATCACCAGACAAGATAGTTTTAGCAATTTGGAATCAGAGAAAATCAGAAAGAAAAATTAGAAAAAAATCGTAGAAAAAAAAAACAAATTTAGAAAAAAACAGAAAAATTAGTGAAAGTGTGGAAACCTAACCTAGAGTAGATCTGCTGTGAAACCTAGCCAACCCCACACGGTCCACCCACCGCGCTAGCCGTCCGACAACCGCCCAGCCGCCGCCGGCCACCGGAGCACCCAAGAACACCAAGGTCAAATTTCTGCCCTGTTTTTCAATAATTTCTAAAAAATAGTAAATCCGCCCAGAAAATTATGAAAAAAATTACACTTAGGTTATTTTAAACATGCTTTCATGTGATATTTTTATTTTTGAAAAATTCGTAATATTTAATATACTTCATTAAGAAATCTGTAATTCATCCGAATATATATTAGTGAAATAAATATACTATATGATGTTGTTTCTAGCTGAAAATTTTTGTGTAGGATGAGTATGATATATGGGTAATTTCTACGTAGCCCAAATTTTTATTTGAATGATTTTAATATTTATTGAATTTTTAGGCTTGAAATTGGTCCGAAAATAGGCTGAAATTATGAATTTAATAGGAAATTATGAAATTAATTGATGAAATGGACATGTACTGATCTATAATAAATAATAATGGTATTGAGTCAGATTGGAATTAATTGGATGCTAAAAGAATTATAATTAGATAATTTATCAAATTTAGGGGTAAAATCGTCAATACGAAAATATAGGCAATAGGTTGAAAACTTGAAACCGAGTGATAATTGAATTCCCTATATTTTTAGAAGTCCATAGAAATTTTCGGGGAATTATTAGGTGATCCGAACTATTTACTACGAATTTATTAAGTAAAATAGCTTAAATTACAAGTCGGGATGTATTTGTAATATTAATAGACTAAAATGAGTAAAATAGATAAATAAAACCTATATATAGGATCGCTGGTCGAATTGGGTTAAATAGAGATTTTATTACAATTATTAATATTTTCTGATCGGGATGTACTTTAGGTGTATTAAAATTGAATAATACTTATATTATTACAATATAAGGACAAATTGGATAAAATATAATTTAAAACTGTAAATTATACATAATACGGTCGTTTTTATATAATTATGTATAATTGTATTAAAAATTCAAACTACCCGTTAAAATCCATCTCTAAGAACAGGACTCATAAGATGTGTCGTTAAGTCTATACGAACTCAATGACACTAGTTTTGTTGAAATCGGATAACCTTAAGCAAACTAGCTTATATCTATAACATATTCAAGAATATACACATTTCGGTAACTCTACCGGAATCAAAACGTGAATTAATAAATAAAAAGTACGTTTCGATACGATCAAAACGATATATAATACGTAATAGTAAATATGATGTATAATGTTAATAATTAATAATTTAATAACATGACAGTATATTATGGAAATAATATATATATATATATGTATATATATATATCCATTTTAGATTAAACCCTAATATTTTCGTAATTATTACGAAAACTAAATTTAGACCTTTTGTGTAATTAGGACCTTCCAAAGACGGCTGACAATTCAAGTCAGAAATAACGAACGTCTGAACAAGTAAGTTGGGATGGTAGCTTCGCCGCTGTTTGGGTACTATTTTAAAAGTATCCGGAGACCCAAGAGTACTTCTGGTTGTGTTTGTAGTTAGATGATTATGCGCATGCTATGTGTGTGAATGATACTCTGTTGTGACAGGAGTTCAACTCCTTGGTGTGCTGTTTTGCATATTTGCATGGATTCTGTATTGTGTGAACTTATTGGTCACCTCTGATTATCACTAATGATTATTCGACTAAAGTGTAATTGGTCACGCATAATCACCCATTAGGGGAAACGATTAAGAGTGTTAAGCCAAACACCGACTTCCTTCGATGAGGATAGCTGAAATGGTCCTTTCCCCATCCTTAGTCGAACTAAGTGATAGGCGAGGAGGTCGCGGCAAGGTTGGGGGCCGTGTTTCGAAGGCTGTCTTGGGAGGGGGGTGTTCTCCATTGCACAAGCCCGGGTTTGGTTTAACTTTAGTCGCGATGAAACTCCTCAATCCGGGTTGGAGCGGATGAAATTTCTCTAACCTCACAGTGGACCGGTTAACACTGTGCGATGTTTTCATTTGAGTGATTGCATTGCATTTCATCATAATTATTAACCTTATTTGTGATTGTATAGTACTCTTCTGACTCCGCCCCACTTACTGAGCTAGTTGTGCTCACACCCCTACAGACTCTTTTGCAGGTACTGAGTGAAGATAAAAGATGTTCCGGTACCAACGTTCTCAGGTTAGTGTGCTGCTGTGTGGGAAAGTGAGGAACGAGGAATTTAACTGAACCTGAGCTTTTGCTTTGTCTTTAAGTTTTGAAGAAAACTAAATGGGAATTCCCTGGGAGCCCACTAGTTTTCTAACTTATTGTATATAAATCGTATAACCTGTGGTTTTTAAAAGACTCTGATTGTAATCCTTACCCTTGGACGTGAAATGTTGTATAATTACTGTTGTAGTACTAAACTACAGATTGTATAGAACAAGTATTTTGTTAAAGCTCTACCACAGGTTTGGATATTAACAGATGTCAGAACAGACGTTTCAAGCTGGTTGAGTTGTGCGCCTTGTGTAAACTGCGTCTACGATAGCAGCTATGAGGTCAGCTTCTATCTTAGATTAGTTTACACGGCGGGACTGTTATGACTCTTCTTGTTCGGGGCGTGACAGTAATTACAAGAGAAATGGTGAAAGAGTGTCTTTTAAGGATCCAAAACTTTGACAGTAAAGTAGATATGATTATTTTAGATATGGATAAGTATGATGTCATATTAGGAATGAATTGGATGGCAAGTATGAAAGCTACTGTTGACTGTAAAGAAAAGAAAGTGTTGTTTGAGGCTTCAAGAGGAAATAAAGCTGTATTTCAAGGGAGTTATGCAACAGTAAGAGTACTAGAGCTAAATACTCTAGAATTGATCATGGATGTTGGTTGGTTAAATGCTTTGGATATTGAGTCTAAAAAGTCAAATGTGGAAGAAATTTTAGTGGTAGATGAATTTTCGAATTCATTTCCAGATGGACTACCTAGATTACCACCGAAAAGAGAGATCGACTTTGTTATTGATTTAATCCCAGGGACTGAGCCGATATCTAAAGCTCCATATAGAATGGCTCCAATTGAATTACAAAAGTTGAAAAAGCAATTACAAAAATTATTAGATCAAGGCTTTATAAGGCTAAGTGTTTCACCTTGAGGAGCACCAGTATTATTTGTCAAGAAGAATGATGGATCACTTAGGCTTTGTATTGATTACAGAGAGTTAAATAAGGTGACTATCAAGAACAAATATCCACTTCCGAGAATTGATGATTTGTTTGATCAATTGCAAGGTGCAAGCATCTTTTCTAGGATTGACTTAAGGTCAAGCTATCATCAATTGAGAATTAAGTTGGAGGATGTTCCGAAGACGGCGTTTCGGACGAGATATGGTCACTATGAATTTATAGTGATGCCTTTTGGTCTGACGAATGCCCCTACTGCATTTGTGGATCTAATGAACCATGTGTTCAGATCTTTATTGGATAAATGTGTAATTGTGTTTATCAATGATATCTTGGTATATTCTGCTACATCTAAGCAACATGCAGAACATTTGAGAATGGTGTTGTAGACTTTACGAGAACACAAATTGTATGCAAAGTTGTTTAAGTGAAATTTCTAGTTAAAGGAAATATCTTTTCTTGGACATGTCATAATAGGAGATGGTATATCGGTTGATCCTAAAAAGACCAGAGACAATTACTGAGATTCGAAGTTTTCTTGGACTGGCTGGATATTACAGAAAGTTTGTTAAGGACTTTTCAAAGATATCGAGATCGTTCACCCAATTAACACAAAAGAATGTAAAATTTGAGTGGGGAGAAAAACAAGAAAAGAGTTTTCAAGAGTTGAAGAAAAGATTAGTGTCCACCCCGATCCTTGTATTGCCAAATGATAAAGAGCCTTTCACTATGTATAGTGATGCTTCTAAAAATGGATTGGGCTGTGTACTTATGCAAAGCGAAAATGTGATTGCATATGCTTTGAGACAGTTGAGACTACATGAGCAAAATTATCCAGCTCATGATTTGGAACTTGCGGCTGTAGTGTTTGCATTAAAGTTGTGGCGACATTATCTGTATGGACAAAGATGTGAAATTTTCACTGATCATAAGAGCCTTAAGTATTTGTTCACTCAAAAGGAGTTAAATATGAGACAAAGAAGATGACTTGAGCTGATCAAAGACTATGATTTGGGAATTAACTACTGCCCAGGCAGAGTAAATGCGGTTACTGATGCATTAAGCAGGAAGAATTATGGTGAAGTTGCTTCTCTTTTGACTGACAAGAGGGAACTCATAAAAGAGTTTGAAAGGTTAAATTTGGAGTTTTCATAGTATGCAGAAAATATTAAATTATCAAATTTGGTGATAAAGCCAACGCTAATGCAAAGAATTAGAATTGCTCAACAAGGCGATGTTGTATTTAACCGAATCAAAGAAGAAATGGGAAGTGGGAAATACACTAATTTTCGAATGGATGAACATGATACACTTCGCATGAATAACAGATTGTATGTACCTGACGATGAGGAGCTCCGAAAAGAAATTTTAAGTGAAACTCATTATTAAGGCTATACTGTACATCTAGGAGGAACGAAGATGTACCAAGATTTGAAAAAGAATTTTTGGTGGAATGGAATGAAACAAGACGTAGCTGATTTTGAACTTAAGTGTGAAACTTATCAGAGAGTGAAAGCCGAACATCAACGACCCGGAGGATTACTACAACCCTTATCTATTCTAAAGTGGAAATGGGATCAGATATCTATGGATTTTGTAAGTGGTTTACCAAGGACAGTTACTAGTTTTGATGCGATTTGGGTAATCGTTGATCGATTTACCAAATCAGCTCACTTTTTGCCAATTAATAAGACTTTTTCTTTAGAGAAATTGGCAAGGATATATATCAAGGAGATAGTGAGACTACATGGTGTCCCAGCAAGAATTGTATCGGATAGAGATCTAAGATTTGTATCAAATTTTGGGAAAGTTTACAAAAAGTAATGGGAACGAAGATACAGTTCAGCATAGCATATCATCCCCAAAAAGATGGACAGATTGAGAGAACCATTCAAACTTTGGAAGATTTGTTGAAGGCATATATCATAGAGTTTAAAGGAAGTTGGGATACACATTTGCCTTTGGTTGAATTTGCTTATAATAACAGTTATCACTCGACCATACACATGCCACCTTATTAAGCTTTATATGGAAGGAAGTGCCGATCTCCATTATTCTGGGATGATCCTTATGAAGCTTTATATGGAAGGAAGTGTCAATCTCCATTATTATGGGATGATGTAGAGAAAGTTGTAATAGGACCCAATCTGATTCAAGAAACAGTGGATAAAATCATGGTGATTAAACAAAAGATGAAAGAATCCCAAGATAGACAAAAGAGCTGGGCTGATCTAAAAAGAAGAGAATTGGAATTTCAAGTGAGAGAACATGTGTATCTAAGGGTAAAACCGATCAAGAGCATTCATCGTGCTAAAGCCTAAGGAAAATTGAGTCCAAGATATATAGGCCCATTTGAGATTTTAGAACGAGTTGGGAATTTGGCTTACCAATTAGCATTGCCACCTAATCTGTCGAGAATTCATAACGTTTTCCATGTGTCAATTTTGAGGAAACACATTTTCGATCCCAATCGTATCGTTACATTAGAACCAATAAGACTGCAAGAAAACTTGACATACGAAGAACACCCAATGAAGATTATAGACAGAAAAGTACTGCAGTTGAAAAATAAACAGATTTGTTATGTCAAGGTATTATGGAGAAACCATGAACGAGAATTAGCTACCTGGGAAGCAGAAGATGAAGTAAAGAAGATATATCCACACCTATTTGTAGAACTAGGTATGCATCTCAAGTTTTGAGGACAAAACTTATTTGAAGGGGGGAAGAATATAAACCCTAGGAAAAACAGTAGTTGAACCCTAACTCAAGTCCGAGTATTCTAAACTGTACAATAAGTCGATAAGGCTAATAGCAATAAAAGATTACAAAGTTTAATAAATCAAATATAACACCAATAACAAAACCTTAGGAATTGATCGAAACCCTAAATCGTTTACTAAAACCCTAAAACTAGTTTACGCACCATTAATCAAAATTAAACCCAAAATTGCTCGAAACCCTAAAATCATAAACATAAACCTATAAAATAGTTAAATATTACTCAATAGTGATATAATCATAGTCGAATACAATTTTCGATTAAATTGCCTATTTGCACGAAATTTCAATGAAATTGCCACAATAATTTGTAAAAATTATAATTGTAACGGGTACCAATTAATTTGATAAAATTTCACAAAAATTTAAAAATTAATTTATGAGGAGAATTGTTATAATTTATATGATTCGAAAAATTACATATATTTACTACTAATTTTCATTTTCCTTCTATTTCATTTCCAATTTATCTCTTTTCTTTCTTTCCTTTCTCAATTCAATCCCACGCCTTACACAAACCAAAACCAAAATCAGCAAAATAAAATCCTAACTAGTAGCCCACGTGATGAAGTATACATGCTAAGTGTTGATTAACTAAAGAAGCAAAAAAATCTTGAAATGATTATCAAATATTGTAGCTTATAATTTAAGCTATTACACACGTGAAATAAAAAGGAGAAAATCTGGAAATACATTCAACAAACAAAATCGAAAAGAAAAGAAACCCAAAAGCTTAAAACCGTGAGAAAAGAAGGAAGAAAAAGAAAGAAGAAAAAGAAGGAAGAAAAAGGAAAAGGAATAGAAGAAGAAGGAATTAAGATAAATAGGTAAGTGATTTATTATTTTTGTATAGATGTATAATATGTAGTATATACATGTATATATATAGTATTTTTATAGTATTTTCTTATAAAAAATAACATTATTAATACATGTATATGTACGCAAATACATAAATTGAGTAGTGTATATATGTATAAGGCTAGGTATGTATACATGTATATACATAGGTATATTATATGTAAGAATATGTGTTATGTATTTTTAGGAATACATATAATTAATATTATGTATTTCAATAAATAATTATAAGTATATCTATATATATGTGTATACCGTAAATATATACGTATATGTATATCCATGTATAATTACTTTAGTATACATATATATATAATTGTATGGTATATATATATATATAGTAGTATACCTCCATGAGTGGTAATTATATGTATATACTGAATATATATGTATGTTTTTATAATTATGTACATATGCAAAACTTATATATAAATAAATACAAATACATGAATATGTATATAAGAGTATATTTATTTTCAATAAATACATATATAATACGTATAATGTATAGTGTATATATATATAAGTAGTATACCGAATATGTATTAGCATATATAATATATTTACTAAATTCATAAATATGTAAGGTGTATATGTATATATATATATGATACCGTAATTAAATATTTTTCAATAAAATAAATTATAAAATATATATTATAAGAATATGAATATACATATGTGTATAATTGTGAAGTACATAAGAGAAATAATAAATAAGAAAATGAGAAATAACAAAAATAATAAAGGCAATAATAATAATAATAATAATCATAATAAAGTAAAAATCTCAAAAATAGGAAAATATACTCAAAATAATAAAAATATTGAATATATGATTTAAATAATTATTAAATCATAAATATGTTAAGAAAAAGCGAATATTAATATTTTATAATTTTTAAACTTAAATAATAATTTTTGTGATATTTTTATATCATATTTTACGCTATGAGTCACAACGTCTAAACGAACCTCGTTACGAGAAAATACGCTCGAAAACGATTAAAATGGACTATAAGTTCATAACGATCCGAGTTAAAATGAAAAAATTATACGCAATTCAATAAAAAGCTCGAATTGATAATTTTACGTAACAAAGTGAAGTAGACCTTACAAATTACAGTATTAGTTAGCTTTATAGTCTCAAACTCATAAATTTCCTTTATTCTCAGATGATCTCGATATCGACCCTGAACTGCCTCCAAACTACTACGAACCTTGGGCTAGTCATGACTGAGTGAGTTTTTCCTAATAATTTCGTACTTGTTTGTGCTTGTAGTTAGTGAATATAAATTATGAATTATAAATGAATATGTATGGGGTTAGATTATGCTTGTGTATGATAATTGTTATTGATGGTGAATCTACTTTAAATTTCAATAATATAATGTTTGTTGCATAGTAAATTGACTAGATTGATTGTGTGTAACTTGGAATGATCACTGAATAAATATGACTTAACTTTTTATTCGACTAGAAAAGTTAACTTGGATTACACATAAATCATTCACTGCATAACTAATTCCGGGCATTCACATTATACGGAGGTAGCGAGAGGCCATACGTGTATTGATTATTGATTGTTATTGATTTCATACGATACACATGTGCGATATGACCTTACCCCGGCTCACGGGATGACTTGGCGTTGGAGGCGCCAACCGCTTGGCTATGGGTCGAGTCCAGAGGCCTTCGTTTAGGGTGAGTGAGGGTTGCGTGAACCTACTCACAATCATATGTAGAACTCATTTTGATAAGGATAGTAATGGATGTACCATTAAATTTTAAACACGAAACGCAGAGTTTCGTTATGAAATAAGTTTTAATATGATACTCGGATCTGACTGTACCGATGAATCTCCAACCCCGACTTCGGAGGGCATTAGTTCTGAGTTGCATACAGTACCTAGTCACCTGCATGTATTTGTTTGGCATATTGCTTGTTCATGCATTCATTTGGTAGAACTTAACTGTTGTATAAACTTGATTGCTGTATGGTTGAGGGAAAATATCTTATTAAGCTAGTAAGCTTATACCCTTATAGTCTTCTCTCGTAAGCCGATCTTTTTGTGGAGTCAGGCTGTCACATGCCCGATGTTAGTTTTCTATACAGGGTGAGTATAGGAGCTAGATAAGGATAGAGAGTACTTTTGAACAATTGTAGATTTAAATATGTAATTTTTATATTAGTCTGACTTTAGACACATTTCAGACTCTATATCTGTAAACTTTTATACAAATAGATTATGTGTTATGTTTTTACAATATTAGTATTTGTCATGAAATGATATTGCTTAAGCTTGCGCACTCTTGGTAGTTAGTAGTAGCTATAGCTTGTGTATCGTATAAAAGGGTTGTCGATTGTAAGAGAATTCAATCTACAATCTTTTGTACGGTATATGGCAATTGCCATGACTAGCCCCCTCGGGTCGTGACAGTAGACCAGAATATCATCAAAATAAATCACAACACATTTACTAATCAACGATCTTAGTGCATAATTCATCAGTCACATAAATGTACTCAACGCATTAGTTAGTCCAAACAGCATCACCAACCATTCGAATAGACCATCCCTTATCTTAAAGGTCGTCTTCCATTCATCCCCAGATTTCATTTGTATCTGGTGGTAGCCACTCTTCAGGTCAATCTTAGAAAAGATACAGGCGCCATATAACTAGTCAACCATATCATCAAGCCGAAAGATCAGTATTTGATAATGATCTTATTGATAGCTCAGTTATTAATGCACATTCGCTGTGTCTCATCCTTTTTCAGCACGAATACAACGAGTATAGTACAAAGACTCATGTTCTCATGGACATATCTGCGATCCACCAACTCATCCACCTGTTTCTTCAGTTCAGCTGCTTACTCTAGATTGAGCTTGTAAGCGGGCCAGTTTCGCAAGGTAACCCTTGGTTAGAGGTCGATATAATGCTCAATGGCTCTTAAGGGAAGTAAACCTTCCAACATCTCAGCAAGGAATAGGTCGACAAAGTCCTAAAGTAGCTGATGTACTTTAGCGAGTAAGTTCTCAGTTTCTCTAACCTCTAAGAATCTCCTGACTAAAAAGAGTACATAGTCCTCGGCCTTATCTTCTCATGCAAACTGAGCTCAGGAAATCACTAAGAACTTCTGCTGCAAAGATCTAACAACCTTTTCTTGGGCTTCTTGCATTTCCTTAGGACTCATAGTGTCAATATAATTTTGTTCCCATCCTTTTGGAACATATAGGTGTTTCTATACCCATCGTGTAACACTCTCAAATCAAATAGCTACGGTTGACCGAGAAATATGTGAGAAGCACACATAGGAAGGACATCACAAAGCATTTCGTCCCTATACCTATCACCAATGGTAATCAGTACTTTAACTTACTCAATAACATATAATCATCCTTTCTCATTCAGCTAGTGAATCTTACACGGCTTGGGGTATGGAAGGGTTAGCAGTTTCATAGCCTTAACTCTCCTTTGGGCGATGACGTTGATATAGCTCTCTCTGTCAATTATCATGGTGCATAGCTTGCCATTCACCTGGCAATTCGTATGGAAGAGATTTTCCCTTTGCTCATTTTCGTTAACCACAAAAGCATTGAGGGAACATCAAATAACAAAGCAATACTCGGCTCCGCCCTCAAGAGGTATTTCGACATCAGGGTCTTCCTAAAATTCTTCCAACATATGATTGGTTACCACCTCTTCCTCTCCTTCACTCGCACTTTCTACTTCAAACTGGGCTTATCTCCCTTTATGGTTATGACTCAGTGATTTGAACATTGAGTAGCCATGTGTCCGTAGCCAAGGCATTTAAAACATTTGATTTCTTGAGTTTTCCTTCTTGAACTCTGACTTGGGTCTCTTCAGATCTCAAGCTCTACAATCTTGCTCTTTCCTTAGCCTTCTTCTGGTCGACTGGACATGTGACCTCAGCATTCCACCTCAGAATTATTTGATGCTTTGTCATTCCTTAGTCGGCTCGGCAGGCTACTCCTATTCAGCATTAGAGTTCAGCTACTTAGCATCTAACTAACTTGGTTCCGCCGTTGCCTTTCAACTCTCTAGGCCACACAAATGGTTTCAACCAGAGTTGTGAGGTTCTAAAGTTCTACGATCTTACCAATCTTTGCCCGTAGTCCAAAGATGAATCATGCTATAGTTTAGGTCTCAAGCTCGTCAACATCGCATCGTATCATAAGCAATTGAAACTCTCAAGCATAGTGGTCTAAGGATTTGTTACCTTGCCTCAAGTCTTGGAGTCATAGGAAAGTGTCTTGTTCGTAGTGTTTAGGAATGAACCTAATTTTCAAAACTCTCTTCATCTCATTCCATGTTTGGACCTCGCGTTAGATCCTCAAGCAAACATTCTGTAGTTTCTTTCACTACATTGCCGCATATCCAAAAAATTCTAATTCGACCACTCTAATGCAGACAGCATCTTCATAATCATAGAAGTCAAATATCTTTTCGATCTTCTTTTCCTAGTCCAGGTAGTCATCAGCATTACCAAACCCGTTGAAGCTCGAAATCTATACCTTAAGATGTTCAGCACCTCTTGGCACTCTAAACTCATGCTCATTAATCCCATCATACTAGTCTTCTCCTTCTTCGTACTCTTCCACTTCATCTAACTCCAACCTTGTTCTTACGACTCTATCGGCATGTCACGATGGTGCTTGGTTCACTGGAAAGGCTTCAGGAGCTCGCTTGTTCATCTGCTTCCTCGGTCTATCTCTCATTTCTCAGCTTTGCTCAGCCACTCTCTCACGCGATCTAGTTTCTAAGACCCCATTTACTGAGACAGTTAAGTTGGCCACTATGGCAACAAGATCTTGTATTTGCTCATCAGTAATATATGGTGTTTGTCAAGTAACTTAACCATGACCATGAGCATCACTTTCGATATCGTTAACCTCTTCCTATATACTAAGATTCGATATTCTCAACACAAAGCTTCAAAAAATATGCTTCATATGGATGCCTACAATACATAAGTATCTCGAACAACAGATAGACTATCACTACACAGTTTTTGGTCTCAACCTCAAGCTCTTATATCAAGAATTACATAGTATGCTTAAGAGCTTAGTTATTACCAGGACTTACTATAGCAAACTTGAATTGAATGGGTCCTCTGAAATATCGAAGAAAAATAAAGGGAAATGATTCACGAATGAACTGGAGTAGCTGAAGTAAGGCTGTTCGAAGGATGGTGTGACTCACCAATGAACACAACACGACTTGACACCCCACTTGATATGATACACAAGTTGATGTCAAAGTCCACCCACCACTAATCCCGAGCTACTCGGTAAGATTAGATAAGAGTGTATGAAAAATAAACTTAGAGAGGGTTGTCTCACAAGAACAGAATATTCAGTGTCTATTTGTCAAGTTATTTGTGGCTTACAAGGGAAAGGGACTATTTATAACAAGTCCCTGGGGCAATGTTACAAATAAAGAAATTACAAAAAAGTATATACAAAAAAGAGATTCTTATAAAGAAACTACAAAAAAGTATATATAAAAAAGATATTCTTAGTACATACGAAAAAGGGTAAAAAGGACAAAAGATAAAAATGGAAAAGTAGTACGATGTCAGACGAGGTGAATAGGTAACGGTGCAACATTGGTCCTATACAAAGATTCTCTAAACACAGCAAGCAAAAGGGATCAAGATGTTGTAGCAATAAAGAAGCCAAGACGAGAAGAGGGTGACGAGAGAAATGGTAACAAGCTTAGAGAAAACTACTTGGCTGGTAAGTAAGTCTCTCGTCTTTCGTCTTTCGTCACTTGGCAAGTACCTTTCAGTAGCAGTTGGTCAGATTACTTGGCACAAGGTCTTAAGTAAGGGAATAGCCGACATCATTACAACCAAGTGTATAGATCAACGTATGACAATGTGGGAAGTTCAAGGAGTTTAGTTACCTTCCTTCAGTATAAAGTTTATCATCATCAGCAGGTTATTGAGAGAGGATTCTTCGGGAGAGGGATTAGAGGCCTCGATGCCGTACGCGAGTAATGGGACTGATGGTCGGCAATTCATCACATCTGAACGCTAAGAAGAACCCACAGTTTTGTAAGTACAAGGTCTCATCGTCCAGACGGTAAGAAAAGGGGCATCTGAATGCCATACACAATCTATAATTTTTTATTTATAGATTAAGAGGTGTGACTGATCCTACTTCTAAACCTTATTTCGATTCCAAACATTATCCACCACTTCAAAACACATTTACCTCACCAAAACTCCTTCACCAACAATAAAAAAAAAAAAAAAAACCTCCAAAACACCAACATTCAATCAATATTGTCACCTACATTCCTAGATTTAAACCAACACCAGTTAATTTTCAATAAACTAAATTGAAATAAGGAGTTTAAGGATTGCTTACTCGATTTCTTGATAAGATAATACCCAAAATCCAAATCACTATCGCTTAAATGTTGCAAAACATAAATATCTTAAGGTTTTTCATCCATCCTTGGAGACAAAACGAATTCTTATTCACGTGGGTAGAAAAATTACCAAAATCCCTTGTTTTCCTATGTTTCCTTTTATATTTTTTTATTTCTAGCACCTGAGCATCAATGATCCAAATTTAGGATTGAATTTTCAAGAGAAGCTTGATGGTTTTCTGACATGCAGAGTACAAAGCAAGAAGGTATGGGACAGTTATAGCAAAGGGTTTACATAATGTAAAAAGAATGGAGAGATAATGGGGTTACAAATTTCCTAAAGGACCATATTGCCTTAGGCAGTTTTAGTCAATTACAACCCATAACAACACTTTAATGCTCTAAATATTTTTTTCATTTCTCCCTTTTTAATTTTAAATATCTAGGTTTTATAACTCTCTTCACCCTTGATAGAACTTTCTTTCTCTAAAGTTCATTCATAAATTCTAAAATAACTTTAGGTAGCCTTTCCTCTTCTCTTCTTCCTCCAACTCCCATTTAATTTGACCTTTATTTCTTTATGCTCTTATAACATTGACTTCTTCATACTTCTTTCATCAAGTTCAATTGCAACTCCAATTGTTACCTACTCTTCTTCTCCTTGAGATAAGGGTCTATTTTTATCTTGCTTTATGAAGTGACCATAACTCATTCTACCCATCGCCAAATTGAATTCTAAACCAATCTACTAAATTACTCAAGTCCTTTCAAGTTCACGCAAGGTTGCTTCTATCTAACCTATAATACTCCATTATCGCTCCTTAGTTTATCCGCTTACTATTATTTATGTCATATCAACTTCCTAGCTCTCTTAATTCATATATAACCTCTATCTCTAATCTCCAAAGCATTTAAGTACTCTTCTTCTCTTCTTCTTTTTTTTATAACTCCTTTGTTTATTTCACTTTCCACTTGTTCATGATTGAATCATAACACCATCAAATCCCATCTTAACAGCCTAAAATCCACATATTCTCTCCCATACTTCTAATGCCAATCCTCTACCATTGTATTTGTATAATGTAACTGATATCAGGCAAGTGCACCTATCAGTTTTAATATAACGGATGTGAGTTCGAGTTGATCCCTCAGAGACTTCGAGTAGATCCCTCAGAGACTTCGAGTAGATCCCTCAGAGACTTCGAGTACTAATATTGACCTTAGCTCTATTATCTGACCGGAAAATTGTGATAAGTTAAATAAATTAAAAATACTAAAATTAACAGACTAATCTAATATAAGACTTGATTAAGCAATTTAGAAAGCGATAAAACTAAGAACGACTTCAAGAAAGCAAACAACGTATTTAGGAATTATTTCCCCTAGTGTTTAACATGTGACCGCTTAAAATGCATCTAATTCAATCTCTATTATTCTTGATCGGAGGGATTCACAATTAAAGTTAACACCTTTTTCAAGCATATTAACCCTAATCCTAAATTATTTACCGAAATCTCTTCTCTTAGTAATATAATTCAGAATCGCATTACTGTATAATGAATTCCTACACAAAAGAACAACTTCCCGGAAGAAACATGTATCTTATCTCTAAGTACACATGTAATTCTCTCCAATTATGTAAAGATCTAATTACATATATAATTTCTCAATCGTCATGCATAATATCATAGATTGATATTATGTATGATGATAGTCACATAATTGAATCAAGAAAAGATAGAAACTTTATTGAAAATTATCAATCTATCTAATAGTCACATGAAGCCCTAGGTTCCATAATCCTAAATACAAGAGTCTTAAATTATCATAATGAAACTAAAAACAAATTCCAACAAAACTAATAAATAAAACATGAAAAACCCCTTTTGTTGATGATAAATCTCTTCAATCTTGAAGTTGGGTGTTGCTTTCGCCTTTTTCTTCTCCTTTTCTTCAAGTCTCTTCACTTTTGAATGTCCAATCCTCTGTACAAAACCCTAGTATATCCTTTTATAATGTATTCTAAGGTTTCCGTTTTCGTCACCAGACACAGTCGTGTCCTTAGGTTGTGTAACTTTCTGACCTTGGCATATTTTCCTGGATGGACACAATTGTGTCTCAGACTGTGTAACTTCAAAACTTCATAACTCATTCATTTGAACTCCAAATTGAGTGAAACTTGATTTCTTTTCTTCGTTTTCAATCCAAGAATGCGTTCAAACCTTGAAATCAAAATTTTACTCAATTAAGTATTAATTTCTTTAAAGAAAACCAAAGATGTAAGAGAAATACTATAAAATCATCATATGAAATATATTTAAAATCAGAGTTATCAGTAACTCAATCATAATACCTACTTTAATAATGTCATTTTGCATATTAGCCGTTAACTTTTATCGATTTAAAAACATGGTATAACATCAAGGGAGCTAACTTCCAATCCTGATAAAGCCTTGAACAATACTACGATTCTCAAGTAAAAAGCATACAGTTCTACATTCTACCGCAACTTTTACTCAGCAACTTCCATCATTCAACTTTAAGAATTCTACTATCTCCTCACTTTTTATACTATTATTACACTTCACTCCTCAACTACTTAAGTCTTTTGCTTGTTCCTAGTTCAATAAGAATATAAGAGGAAGTCTCACTATTTCTATCCTTATTATTCTTACACATATACACTTTTGATTGATTAAGCCATATTAATAAAATAATTACTTTTTGTTGATTATATTGTACTCAATTTATTTACTATTATCACTTTTACTTCTTTTAAGATTGATTACACATTCTGAATAATTTCTATTGGCTTCAGTAGGTTTATTAAATTTTATTGTACTTTATTATTCCTTGTTACTTCTTTAATTATCACTTTACTACTACTACTATCATGGTAGCTCATGTTATACTTATTGATTATTTAATCTCATCAAGACTCGTTATATATTGTTAATCTACTTGTTATTCACAATTGAAATTTCTTATTATATTAATACCGGGCTTTAATGTTTAGTTACCATTATACATCTTTTCTCACTTTAGTTTTTTTTTTTTTTAATACTAAGGAGTTTCCATATTATACATCTTAGTATTCATACATATAGATATAAGGTCAACAATAACATACATGATGACTTAGACCAAGAAAAGACTGATAACTCGAATTGACACACGTAATTGGATTCGATACGATATGCCAACATGGTTGACAAAACTAATAGATTAAACATAACTCTAACTTACCATGAAAGGAGGACTCATTAACTCCAACTTATGTGTATACGTGCTAATATACATATGAACACCAAATCATACTTTAATCTTTTACTTTATTTATCGTTATTGTCATCAATTTTGAATTTTTATACTTATTAATTATTGCATTATTGCCCACTATAGGTAATTTAATGAAGTAGTTTCCTATTTTGCCTTAATGTAAAAGTCAATATTAATAGTTCTCATGTTTCAATTGTATTGTAGATTTTAGTCAAGCCAAAAGCTATCTTAATTGACCTAAGGTGTTTTGATCTATTATTTGAACCTATTGAATCCTTTTTACTCACTAAATAATTATGCCTTCTTATTTAATACTAGCTACAAACTTTTAGTTCTTTATAAAGGTTAAAGTTTTTTTTATTACTTTCTTGATGTTCACAAATTTACACTATCGAATGCAATTTAAAATTAAATAATTTAGATAGCATCTCGGAGTCTTAGTTATGGATTTACTTATAAATATATTTAGATAACAAATTGTTAAGTTGTCACCCTATCGTTATTATGAATTAAGTTTTTTATGGTTAATTCCTTACTAAGTATTTTACGTGTTTTAATGAGCATACTAAGGAGACTTGCCATACTAATTCTAGCTTTATCTTCATCATGCCAATTTAACTCTTCTCCCACCACACACTTAGCTGAGCTATAGAATGATACAAAAATATTAAGATGGAAACAATAAGAGAGACAAGTACTTAAAATAACTAAATATAATATGTAAAATATAACGAGAAATCAAATAGGACATAGACATAAAGGTATGACATTACAAGAAACATAATAACTAAAATAGAAAAAATATAAATACTAATTAGTAGCAAATAGTAATATAATGATAGGGAAAGATAACTGAGGTAAACTAAAACAACTCAATTCAACAACCTTCATTAAGAACTACTTTCACTTATCTAAGTGCATCCCTTTAACTGCCTATGCTTTTCATGTCTCATCATCATAAAGATTTAATACTTAGTAGTATAAGAATCCTTTAACTTAACTTACGATACCACTTAAACTATAATACTTCAGAACTCGGGGTATTGTAAACCACCACATGTCCTTATCATCTACTAAGACATTAGATATAAACAGTTACTTAAATTTCCAAAATTATTTATCAAAATCTCAAAATAATTCTAATAAAATTTAATTTTTCTAATAAATTCAAAATAACTTCTAAATAAATTTTATAAAACTCCAAACAAGAACTTACTATTTGTAAAATAAACTTCAACTATCCTAACTTAAAGCTATTCTCACAATAGGAATTCTACTTGCCACTCCTTACCCTAGTAAACTCAACAATCAAATCCAAAATTATCAAACTTTTTAGCTTCTACTAAAGTACCCATACCTGAAAAATTTTATATGAGGTGAGCCAAAGTTCAGTGCAAAAATACGAAAAATGCATGCACATAATACACATAATCACAAATCACATGCAAATATATTAATAACAAATGCAACAAACACCATTTATTATCTTTGATTATTAGCTGACAATCAATATAGTTTTAACATCCCAAGACTTAGAATAACTCATGTCCCCTAAGACAAACAATATATATATACAACATAAATATTGGTGTAATTTCTATCCATCACCCTAGTTACCCTTCCTAGAAGTTAGCTAGGTTACCTCAATACAACACTTCCACTCAAGGCAAGTGGCATATGATCACTAGCTACCTTATCAACCCAATTGGATCTTACCAAAGGGAGGTCGAAGCAAGCTAAGTACAAGTAGCATAAAATTTATTAAATATAAGTTTCACTTAAGTCTGGCTAAACAACTAATCTAAAGAAGCACAATAAGCAAACATATATCCCGTACTTGACTCCAAGAACTCGCTTGACAAGTTATTTGTCACTCTACAACTTGTTACACAAGTCAAACAACTATTTCAAGCCTTATTATAACCCATTCACTCTACATCTTACACTTGGCATCCCAACATCTCACATACACCCTAAGGTTCTACAAGGAATCAAGAATTAATCTTCGAAGAAAAGAAGTTTTGAAATTATTTTGATTTAGAAAATTTGTGTAAAAATGTGTTAGAAGCATTTTAGGATAAAAAATAAGGTTGGAAAAGCCAATAGAATCGATATAAAACTTTTTGTGCATTGCTACAAATATGGCATTTAGATGTTAGGGTGGTTGGCATTTGAATGCTAAGAAGAACTCATAATTTTGTGAGTACAAGGCTTTAGCATCCAGATGTTAAGGAGAGGTGTGTTCAGACGCCACACACAATATGCAATTTTTTGCAAATTACGAGATGCAGTTACTCCTCCTTTCAAACCTTACTACAAATCGAAATGTGATCCACTACTTCAAAACACCTTTCACTCATCAAAACTCCTTTAGCAACAATAAAAATCCTCCAAAACACCAACATTCAATAAATTTCGACCCTTTCATTACTAGATTCAACTCAACACTAATCAATTTCCACAAAACCAAATTGAAATGGAGTTTAGTGATTACTTACTTGATTTCTTGACAAGATAATGCTTGACACCCAAATCACCGTCCCTTAAATGATGCAACAAATCTCTTAGGGTTTTTCATTCATGCTTGGAGAAAAAGTGAAGTTCTTATTCATGTGGGTAGAGAACTTACTAAAATCCTTATATTCCTATATTTCCTTTGATCTTTTTTTATTTCTAGCACTCGAGCATCAACAATCCAAATATTGGATTGGATTTTCAAGAGAAGCTTAAGGGTTTTCCAATGTTAAGAGTGTAAAGTAAGGAGCTAAAGGAACGTTATGGGGAAAGGTTTACATATCGTAAAAAGAAGGGAGGGATAATAGGGTTACAAATTTCCTAAAGGATCATATTGCCCTCAACAACTTTAGTCAATTACAAGTTATACCAACCCTTTAGTTCCCTAAACATTTTCTTATGTCTCCCCTTTTAATTTTAAAGTCCGAGTTTTACATGAGGATTAACAAAAGCAATTGTGTTTAATTATCATAAAAGTACCAAGAAAGAGAATTAGTTAGCAAGGAAGAGAGTTAGTTTTTGGAAAAGAATCAAAAGGGGAAAAAATTTAGAAATGACTATATAATATATCAACTTATCTAATGTAAAAGCACCAAACATGAGAAGTGGATTTTAAAAAAGAATTAAATGATGAAAAGGATAGGAAAAATGTTTGGTCATGTATTATAGTGTCTTTTTTCTTTTACGCCTACAACTATTAAATTATTAGGGGAAGAGAGAATCAAATCCAGTCTCTCCTATTGAGAGATCATCATCGTTTATATTGTTAAACTATAAGGGCCTTGGCCATATAAAATATATAGTGTGTACTTCCAATATATATAAGCAATTACTTTTACTTGGTAGGTATTATTTAAAAAATAATTCACATAACGTTAACTTTAATTTCAATTTCTTGCTCATATATTTTTTACACCAAAAATAAAGCACCTACAATATAGGTGCCTAAAAATATAAATTAATTACATAATAAAAGACTAAATATTTAGTTTCTCATACTGTCAAAAAAAAAATTCAACTATGAAATTGCATAAAAATTTTAAAAATTTAAGTTATATTATAATGACTATCTTATAACCAACTCATTTTCTTTTAAAGTAGGATGGGTTAATTTGATAATGATGTGTGTTACACCAAACTTCTTCTTCTCTTTGAATAACAAAGAAAAAAAAATACACAATTGATTGGCGGTATTTATTTACTTTTCTATCTGAATTATTAAATTTTTTATTTGAGTTTCCAATATTTTTTATATTTTACAAAAGAGAACTTGCATTAAGTGCATGAAAATTTTCTTCCTACCTTGAGACGCGTTAAATGAGAGTGAAATAGTTTTTGGAACTAAATAGTCGGCGAGACTTGGGGATGTAGTATGGAACCCTAAAGAGCTGAGAATGGAACTTAGGATTGAAGAAAATAGATATGTGCTCAAGGGTGATATTGAAACCGTAGGGTGGACGCGAAATGCATGAAAAAGTTACTGAGATCACCAGCGGACTTGTAGAGTGCCAAAATTTAGTGGTTCAGATTTCAGGAATGATGTTGCGCAGTGATGGGCTTGAGATTCCCAGTCTTGATCCAAACATCCTGGACTTGCTTGAGGAATATCACAACTTATTTGATGAATCACAAGTACTGCCCCTTCTTGTAGCCATCACTAGACTTGGGAACCGAGCCCAGTATGGAATCGGTAAGCACCGGCATGGTTCAACAAAAGGTTGAACCATCATCGACTTGTCTAGGACTAGTTCCAAGATGGTTTAATAAACTTAGCGATTCATGGCCAGTTTTAGGGCTCGTGAACCAGACTTTTCAATTTCTTATTTTTTTTTGTTTGCAATTTATATGTGATTGTACCATAAAATATACTACAAATTATATGTATGTAATATGCTATATAATATGCAATATGTACATATTATATTACATATAATATACTCTTATATATGGAATATGTACATACTATATATCATATTATATATATAATGTACTCTACATATTTTACATATATATGTTAATGTATATATGAATTACAACCCAAAAATTAAAATATATATATATATGTTTTAGGCAAAATAGCAAGTTTAAACCACCTAAACCAGCATAAACCAATGGGTCTTAAGTCAATTCAGACCCCACCCTACACTAGATAGTTTATAGTTCAAAACTAACCCTTCTGTAGATTTAGCCATGACTAAAAGATACACCTATAAAAGGAGCATTAACTGAAAGTTTATGTCCATTTAAACGCTTCCCTCGACAAAAGGATACTATAAGGAAAAATGATATATGGATGCTAATACAATCTTGTCATAGTCCTTATGCCTCTACAATGACTTTGGTGAAGAAGAAGGATAGAATATGGAGAATGTCTATAATCATAAAGACCTCTGTAGAAGAGCTATCAAGTATCAATTTCCAGTTTTGATAGTTAAAGAATTAATTGATAAATTATGGGATACTATCTATTTCAACAAGTTAGGCTTTGATGTGGCTATTTCCAAATTTGTATAGAGGATGCGTATCAATTGTACTCACTTCCAGTTAACACAAATAAGGAATAAGCAAAGGTGGGTAAGTGTTCCTATGTACACATTCTCTAACTCATTGCCTAGCATCTTTCTCTAACCTTGGGCGAATAAAACATAGAAGTTATCTTCTTGTAAGTAGCTTAAAATCCGTAGTATCCTACTCAACACTCTATTGTGATATGAATGCAATAGTTTCTTCTTTAAGTTTGCTTAGGGACCTATGACTACCCTTTCTTTCCTCCTTATTCCATGTCACAGAGTAAAATAGCTGCAATCTTTTCCATCTTGTAGCTTGGCAACAAGCCCTTGATACCCTCCCTTCACCAACAAACTCTTCTTTAATTCTTTTGTGATCTAAAATAAGTAGTCGTCGTAGAGTTCAAGCCTTAATTCTCTTACTCTTAATAGAGCATCACCACCCATATTAAAGTGCCCATTTTTGAATTATATCTCATACTCCATGCCAAGCAATTTTATAAGCAATTTTTGTTGACTAGAAGTGACTTTTCACTGCTTAAATGCATATTTGAAGTCATCAGTGATTATTCTCATGATAAATTTCCTACAACAAATACTACCTCCATTGCTACAACAAAGCCAATATTTCTTTTACATGGATTGATAGGTCTTATTAGGGCGTGCTTAAATAAGTAATATGATGTTTGTCTTGCGTAAGAACATCCTTAATTCCATCTTAGCAATTCATCGCAAAAGACTTTGTATAATTTAGAAGCCATAGTACTAGCAAACGTTTAATGGATTCTTTAATCTTTTCAACAATTGCATCTTGGCCCAAATGAAATAAATCCTTCTTAAGTAGCTGTAGTAGGGGTTAATCTATTGGCCCATACCCTTGTACAAACCATATGCTATACCCATCTAACCTTAAGAATTCCCTTAATTGCTTTAAAGACTTAAGCATTGACCATTACATTATTGCCTATATTTACTTAGGGCAATTTGATAACCAATCTATAGTAATCATGTGCGTAAGGTACTTAATATGAGTTAAAAATAAAAATTTACAATTCTTGAAATAGTCTCTTCTTCTTTAATATTTTAGAAATTACTTGTAAATGGAAATAATGCTCTTTAATAATAGGCTATGCACCAAAATATCACCTAAAAAGATAGAAACAAACATTAGCAAGCAAGGTTGATCATGCTTACTAGGCCTTAGACAGTTGATGATGTATTAGTCAAACCAAATGACATGAGTAAAAACCCATGATGCCACTCTTGTGTCTTAAAAGTAGTCATATATATCTCTAAGGTGCATCCCTATTTAATAATAACTAGATCTCGACTTTTGTTCACTGAAGGTACTTGCCCCATGTAATTCATCAAGTCATCAATAATAAGAATGGGAATCTATCCCTAGCAGTAAATCTGTTCAGCTCCTTATGATCCACATACTTGCACCAAAGTTTATCCTTTTCCTTCATTGATGATACCAATAGGAAAGAAAACGCACTATGCCTTGCCTTAATAATTCCATTTCTAAACCAATCCTTCGCTATATCTTCCAACGTTGAGTTTTGCATGGTCAAGTGCCTATAATACCTTAAATTTGTAAGACTTCCTTGTTTCTATAAATAAATCCTATAATCATGTCCATAATAATGGGTTAGTTCACTAAGCTCCTAATTTCTTCATCAAGTCCATCATTTGTGGTGATTATATTATACCTAAACTGCACACATATATTATACCTAGAGCTAGAGAGCAATTTAAGGTTTTACCTTAATTAAGTGCATGGTGATTTAGCTGCCCCGTAGATTTGGCCTTTCCATTCAAATTACGTCGTAAGTGTTGAAAATTTCGATAGGCCCTAGGGTAGTTGGCTACGGCAGTCGAAGCACTAAGTCAAACCCATCTAAAGGCCATTAATACAACATAGCAACATATTTGCTTACCTGCATCACTCACTGGAAGTCGTTTATCTTGAAATTGCAAACTAAGGAAGTGGTGCCACTACCTACATGACACACTTACCACTTAATATATACGAGCCATATACAACGGATAGGGACCAATTTTTATAAGCTCCTTTGGAGAGTCCTTAAGTTACTGAGAAACTTAGTTGAAATTGTCTGCAACCTATCACCCTTAAACTGATAGGTGCTTAAAAGATGTTTGATGAGTTGATGACCCATCGAGTCAGCCTACTGCTATTAGGCCAACTGTGACAATGGGTTACGTGTATACTTAACCACATTTTGTTAGCATGTAAAATTTTATAGCAAAAATTACATCGGCAGATTCTACAAAAATATCATACAATAACAAACACACACAAACCCAAAAAATAATAATAATAAAAATAAAAATTCAAAATAGTCCTCAAAAAAACCTTGATTGCATTCGAGCATTGAACCCTGCATTCAGGAAGTTTCAACTCTTCAGAATCTCAATCCACTGCAATTTTTTGTTACAATTTCTGCATGTGCACACCTCATTTTCCCTTTTAAGCTTCAACATTAAATTTCATGGAAAACAAGTTTCTGCAAAGTTTCAACTTTGTTCTAGAGGGTTTTCTGTCGTGGCTTCCCTTTGGATGAGAAAGAAAAAAGGCAATGCTTCGACAACTATAGAATACAATTTTCCATGAATATGCTATTTGAAAAATGACAGAATATTAACAATGCCTAGCCGAACAGAGAGAGGACTAAACCTTTTCTTTTATAATAATGGCAATTGGATACTTCGGCAGTTTATGTGCTATGTAATGTACTAGGCTGATTTACATCCACAAAAAAGTATTGTGCAACAATAGCTAAAGAAGCAGCAATTAATAAAAAGCTCATTGCGCCAATCTTCTGCAACAATGGACGCATATCTTTCCTATTGTCCTTCATATTGCCATTGGCTGTAGACTTAAGTAGACCAGAATCAACAGACTTCACTGGTGGGATCTTCGTAAATGATGCATATGAGTCAACTTCTTCCTTTGTTAATGCAGGCTTCAAAGACTTCCTCACAATCTGAAAATGTCGATTGCAAACAGCAGTGGCTTGCATGTTTTCTCGCAGGGCAACAATTCCAGCTTCTCGACATAAACCCTCCAGTTCGGCCCCTGTAAATAGCTCCGTATCTTCTGCTATTTTTTTGAGATCCACGTCACTCCCTACCTTCATGTGCCTAGTATGCACGCAGAGAATCTCATAACGGGATTCCATATCTGGAGGGGGCACATAAAGAACCTGTAATTCAAATCGCCATGAGTAAGAATTTCCAAGGAACAGAATGCTCCCTCTAAGCAGCCTGTGATGTCAACATTGCACCATAGATCCACATAGTTTTTAAAAATAAATACACAGAAATATGACTTCTGCCTAAATCTGAAGTAGACATGGATTTAGTCAACTGCCAAGTCGTTAGATGAATATGCAGGTACCTCAAACTAACTGAATTTTAGTTCATAATAAAAAATAAATTCAGTTTGACACTCTTTTTTGAACTGTTCTTTCAGGAAGGGCTTCAAAAGACAAGCTTGATGAAAGAAAGTAACCTTAGTCCCCACAAGCATAATCCAACAAGAACAATGTCTTTCCAGCAGGAAAAAGACAATAGCAATATCTTACCGAGTCAAAACGTCCAGGACGCAGGAGTGCAGCATCAATTGCATGGGGACGATTTGTAGCAGCTAGTACAAGGATGCCCTGTATAAAAATTGAGTATTTATTTCCTTTCTTTGATGAATGCAGAATCACACAAACCTATCCACTGAAGCATGATACTTACTTTTGCTTCTTCTAAACCATCCATTTCAGTTAGCAAAGTAGATAACAGCCTCTCTCCTACTGAACTGCTGCTGCTTGATTTCCCACCACTGCTAGTTAAACCGTGTATAGTTAAGAATTCATGTCATAACACACATGTGAACATTTACTTGCAAAAACCAAACATAAGCCATAAGATTAGAATTCGCCATATAATACATGCACCATAACATGCCCGTGTACTAGGTTTCTTCTTTGGATACAGATGTCACCGTGCAAAAGAGAAGACTAATTCACCCAAGAAAGTAGAAAAAATCACCTCCAAACATCTATATAGAACAACAAACTTTGGTGCACCTAGTGAAGGGTGGGACCAAGGAACAGCCATTTCTGGGTCTGGAACCGCTAGGTAGTTCAGCCCTAGGTGGATCCATCACCAGTTGGCAGTATACCAGCAGGTCTAAGTTCTAGTTGCTGGTTTCTTTATTTATTTATTTTTTATATTAGGTAGGAGGGAACTGCTCTATAAACACCTTAGCCACAACTGAAGCAGATAGAGATACTTAAGATGCTAGGTGTAAATGTAACAATTCTGGTCAATTTCTCAAAGATTGATTCTTCATCAGGCACAAGGCACATAGAATTATCATTGAAGAGGCATTAACTAGTAAAAAATGGCAGGATGATATCTGTCCATGCACAACATATTGCCCACAACTATGAAAGGAACTGAGGATGTAGTAGTTTCATAGGAATTTTATTTTTCAGAAAATGGCATTTTTGCTATTAGGTGTCATCTTAAGATACAAAAATGTGATAATAGTTTCCAGAGTAATAGTAATGAAACATCTGTTTCCAAGTACAACTATGTGGAGCCATCAGTAGTAAGAGGGTATTTTCCCTCCCCCAAGTCAAACAATGGAAGCTACTTGAAAACGCTTGTCGAGGGAATTCATTAAAGGTGCACTAGTGCTATGATGCATGAGAAACTATAAGAGAAGCCAAATATTTACAAGATATCACACAATGAAAGGTTATCAAACATTTCTAAAAGTGATGGTGCAATATGTTGAATCTTTTCCCCAGTAACCACATTAAATATTTAACAACAAAATTTGATGAACTTCAAGGAGAATCAACAGCATGCTAAAATTATTGTTGCAAAATGTGAAAACATAATTACATAGAAATTACTCACCGTTTGCTTGCTATCACATCAGCCTCGTCAAAAAATATTATGCTCGGTGCTGCTAGGCGAGCTCGACGAAAGGTGTTACGAAGTAATGCTTCTCCTTCTCCAACATACATGGAATACAGTTCTGCACCACTGAATCACAAAACTTCAATCTTAATATCCCATATTTTGCATTCAATAACTGCCTCATGTTCCTTTCTTTGGTCATTTGAAGAAGATTTTGATCAAGCAAAAGTTTTTTGCACAGAAAAAGACATTGGGTTACCATCAACAACAGAAGACAATTATCAAGCAAAAGGTAAAGAAGGGTCCATCTTCACCCACTCAAAAACACAGGGTAGAAAATTATCCGCATTTAGAAACTTACATTGAAAGTTTGGAACGATCTGATTTTTCTTATGCATATTGTCCAAAACATAAAAGTGACAATCAAAAAGAAAAATCATATACTCTAATTGCATCCAAAAGCACGAAACCAAGCCTTCTTCAAATTATCTTGCACCACTACAAGTTAATATAAGACTAAGCATTTCACCTTCGCAAATAGAAGTCATGCTCATTGGCAATAATCCACAGACCAAACAACTCTTATTCCTAACTAAATTGAAAATATTGAGACAACCCGGATAAACTTAGATTTTCAAACTCGACTTTTGACAATTCCACAGAAATTGCAGCCTAATGTGACAGCAAATAGATCTCTCAACCTCATCCTGGAATTCACGGATAAAAACAATGCTTCAACCCAGAGGCATCAACATATTAAGTTTGATTTTGGAGATGTGATTACATTTTAAGTGCTAATATTAGATTTGAAAACTTATGCTCCTCCTTTTAGACAACGAATTTCAATCATAATTAGTTAGACCCAAACACTTCTGCTTCACCAATATGATTTAGCAAGATCCACCAGAGGAACTCACATAGGAATGCCATTGACATGTCCTTTGCATCTTAGTTAAAACGAAAAAGTGGATCAATGCAATGGCACAGGATGCGAGGTTGCAAGATTAGGAAATGTCAATCCGAAATTCCAAAAGGGCACTCATACTTTTAAGAGCTAAAGACATAAGAGCCCAAACCTTAAGCCAAAATCCATATAGCTCCTCCACCAATCATCACCAGCCTCATTTCCACAACTTTCACAAAAAACAAGTGACACCCTTTGTAATTCATCAAAAAATCTAGAGCAACCCTTTTCTTCTAAATGCACCACTTTATCAGCTCCTCCAATCTTCTATAATATCTCCAGCTCTTCCAATCCCCATAATCTTCACAAACCCAAGTGAATTTTTCTCCTAAAAAACTTTGCTCTCCATACTTCCTCAGCTTTTCCAAACACCCATGGATCTTTGATACATTGCCTTCTGAAAAGCAAATTCAGTGCAGTTAAAGACCAACATATGGTATCTGGTCCTCAGATATCTTCCAACTATCCCAGGTGGCACACATAATCACCAAGTATTGGTATCCTTGCAGTCCTCTTTTTTCTGAAACTTGTAGAAGAGTACAAAGAAAGCCTAACTCTTCAGTTTTATCCACTATGATACAGCACATCTATGTCTGCTCCTTCTTCAATATAATCCTTCCTACATCAAGCCAAAGTTATACTGTCACAATTGACAAGCTCTTATTTTGATTCCTGCAGTTTCTTCCAATCTTTCACCCCAATCTGGTTGAACATCACAGTTACTGTCTTTCCGAGTCTGAATATCACATGCAGGGGCTAGACTCTGACAAACAATTCAAGTATATATATGCACAAGAGAGCACGTGCTTGTTTTGTGTAGCCAAAGTTTGAGTTGAAAAGAGGAAATTCTTTGCCAATAAATATGAAAAAGTGATATGCAGGTGAAACATTTGAGGTTAAAGATCTGGTTTACCTTTACCCTATAATTACATTCCAAATAATAGAAAAAATAATTATAAGGAACATACCAGTGCATTCACTAAAAATTTTTTATTGTCTGCAAATTAAGAGCAAAAGCTTCATCATCAAATATAACATTCTTGACAAGCTTTGTCTTGGAAGCACTAAATTGTCTCTCCTTTGATAAATGGTAATCGTAATAAAGCATGAGTGAATAGCACATCAGTTTTATAAGATAGAATAGATCAATTAACAAGGCCATCTCCAGAGATTCCAATTACATCTCTTTCAACTTCGAAAACTGAGTTGACCAATAAAATTTCCAAAAGTTTGCATGTTATGTCAAAGATCTGCAAGATAGATTATCCTAGGATAAGCAGCTTGACATGCTCAGTTATCTAAAGGATTTATTTATTTTCGTTTGGGGGCAAGTACTATAAAGGAGATTGTTTCTTCACTTTAAAAGTTTCAAGTAAAATACCTCAAAGAGAAAAATGAAGATTGAGCAGCATTTGCTGCAGCTTTAGCAAGGGTAGTTTTAGAGCACCCAGGAGGCCCATGCAAGAGAACACCACGAACAGGCGATATTCCCAGCCTAGAAAAGGTGGTGAAATGTTTGATAGGCCACTCAACAGCTTGCTGAAGTTTCTTCTGACATTATTGTAGGGAATCAATGATCAAGCCACCACTCAGCATTAGGCATTTATATAAGAAAAGATATATCACTGCATACCTTCACACTCTTCAGTCCTCCAATATCATCCCATGAAACCTTTGGAATTTCGACAGTAACTCCTCTTGTAACACTTGGACCAACACTGGATTTAGCATGCATCCAATCATCCATGGTTACAAGAAGCTCACCAGGTTCTTTTCCTGCATCTGTCACCCTGTTGAGAGCAGTAATTACAGCTTCACGACACAAGGCTTCTAAGTCAGCTCCGACATATCCAGTGCACATTGAAGCTACTGTCCTCAAATCAACAGATGCATTTACAGGGACGTCCTTCATATAAACCTAAAAATAATTTTATTAAGACAAAAAGAGAAGTATCATCAAGTAAAGGACAATAACAACTGAAGAAAAAGATTCTAATTAGTGGGTCTAATATTATAATTCATCCTTTCCAGTTATGAGATGAAAGCATGTGAACATCACCGACTCACTCACTAGCAATATAGCCTCTCAATACAAAAATTCAGTTACCTGAAGGATTTGGAAACGTTCTTCTTCAGTTGGTGTAGTGACTTCAATGGCATGACCGAAGCGGCCATTTCTTCTGAGTACAGGATCAATGGCCTCAACCCTACAGATAAAACAAACATGGTGAACATATTGGGAAAAAGTTGCAGCAATTCCACCTGAAGTACAATCACTAGCTACTGTGGCTACACATTCTCAGAACAGTACCGTTCACAATATAAAGGAGTGAAATATTTGTAATATAGATTCAATATAGAATATTAATAACTAGTCTATATACAGCTAAAAGAAGAGAAGAAGTTATTATAGGATATGATTATATGATGGTTCTGATGCTGTTTGTTTCGAAAAAATGCTATGAGTTCAACCTGTAAACTAACACAACATCATGCAATAGGACAATGTGCATTGGTCATGAAGAATAAGGCAATACCTTGTTTGTACATTTTGCAACCCGATGATGTTAGATGTGACAAATGACATGGCAAAGACAAATTCTTATAGGTTCTTCTTCTTCTTTTTTTTAACTAGAAGTAGTAAGATATATTAATTAAATACATATTGTCTAGTACCTTCAAAGATAAGAAATGGGTTAAGGATAACCTGTTAGTTGAAGCAACCACAATAACTTGTAGTGCTAATGGCAATGAGGGCCTGTTTGAGTCCATCAGTGTCTTTAACTGATATGTCAGACGAACAGCTTGTGGTCTTCTGCACTTCACACATGACATTAATACAGATAAGAATCTGACATAATCTTCTTATGACAGGAACAAGCTAAAAACAGTCAAACCAGCATGCAGGAAGGCTATTTATTCCAAATTCATCAAAGTTTCTTCTAGGAAGAACACAGTCTTTCTTAACTTCCATTTTGAACCAACTGCACGATGAAAAGGCAGAATACTTTCGATTCCTAGAAAGGAACAGATATTACACATTAGTACTTTCCTGGATGTTTACTACTTCTAATAAAGTTCTAGGCCCTATCACACTTATAAAGTTAATCTAGTAAGAAATATGGTTCAACCACCAACATCTTTGTCCTTACTGGATAATTGCTATATAGTATAATTGTGTAGTTTTCATCCAGTAAGTACACTTAATTGCCAGGCTATGCCTTGTACTAATTTCCACTGTAACCAAATGGTATTTGTAATATTTTTCAAATTCAAGTTTTCCTTGACACAAGTAATGGCACATCCACATATAAAAGTTTTTTCTTGAGCTAAGTTGCATACTTGGAATCACAACGAGGACAGAGGACATCTATCTCATCTATGAAGATAACCGATGGCTTCCCCAACTTTGCATGAGAGGATGCCTCCGCAAAGGAATCTCGCAAAATTCGCTCACTTTCTCCAGCTTCCGCTTTGTGAACTGAATGCGGACTGCAATGTATACATCAAGTTTAACCTGTGTTAGAGCTCCAATTGAACAAAGAATTGACAGATAAAAAAGTTGCCACCGATTGCATATCCTCATTTAGATAAAACTCAGAAAAGTTTCAAGACAGCAAATTTATTAACAGAAATAGTGGTTAGCATCACTTTAATTTGCAAATGCAAGCATAATCATCTAATGGAACTAGAAATTAGGATTATTGTACCTGATAACAGTTAAATGAGCATTGCATTCCCGAACAATTGCCCTTACCAAGCTTGTCTGTAAAGAAAGCCAGGGTATCCAAATAATATTAACTAGAGAAAGTGTCAAGAGCTATAACCACGACAATGCAAATGATGTTAGGACACACGTATCCCAGATCTAAGGAGAGAAACCAATCAACATCATCTATATCTCTCAGGAAGATCCTACATAACTTCAAAACCAGATACTAATAGCATATATTACTACCCACATACAACATTGTGCATATCTCAATTCACTATGGCAAATGAGCAAACTGAATAATGGCAAAGCGCCAGCCCTAGGTACATGCATCCATTTTTATTGCATATATTTTAAGGGGCAAATGATACTGATGCTGGGATCATTTGTTCAGGGGCTATATGATGAAAATTTTCACCTAGCTTTTTGTGAAATACCTAATCAACCTGGGAAAGGGAGGTTTGTTCTTTCCAACCCTTAACAAGTAAATTGTGGAATTTTAAAATAAAATTTTAGATGTCATTTATTGATGACTCATTGTCATTCAAATTAAGATACAAAAATAATAATAGAAAAGTTTATCCAAAATCGAAAGTTTCTAGAACTGGATTAATACCGCCACATTGCTAATTATCAGTGTGAAATAAACCCATAAATACAATATGCATGTTACTATAATTTTTATTTCCTTTTTGCTGATAAATAAGAAACTGGAAAACAT
Organism: Lumnitzera littorea; assembly: GCA_024138015.1. Lineage (NCBI taxonomy): Eukaryota > Viridiplantae > Streptophyta > Magnoliopsida > Myrtales > Combretaceae > Lumnitzera > Lumnitzera littorea. The sequence continues at coordinate 38,621,694 of JAMXBB010000006.1, read as the reverse complement.
CATTTTTAATGCACAAACTAGCACAATGCCTTCAAATGTATACAATTCATAACAGATAATCCATAAAGAGGAAGAAAATGAAGTACCTTTCCGGTGCCAGGTGGACCGTGTAGCAGCAGACTCGTCGGCCACTCCTGGAAAACGACAAACAACAGAAAAGTGAAATTAGTTAGAGCAGCAAGAAATGGTTTTTTGAGATGCAGCTGAGGATTTACTCACCTTAAGACCAATTTTTTGGGCTTCACGACAGTAGAGAAGAGGAAAAGTGATGAGCTCTCGAAGAGTTTCAAGAGCTTCTCTATTGCCACCTATAGCTTCTTCAGCTTTCCATGGTTTTTCTACGCTGCCGTTCTCCGTTGTTCTCGACTCATTAGTTACTATAGACATTTTATCAAATAGTTGGAGTGCTATGAATAGTCTACCTCAGCCTACAGATTAAAAAGGAAGGAAAAGAGAGCAGAGCCCTTTTCAAGCTCTTGTATAGAATGACGAATATGTTGCGTTTGTTCAACTGGTCCAGCCGAGTCGGTTCCTGAAACAGGCGGGACTGTGTATGAAACTACTGGGCTCTCGTGCGGTAAAAAAGAAGGATTTCGTTCCTTGAGAAAAAGCATCGGGGGCAGGCCTATGCCGGGGGAGCGTTAATTATAAAAAAGCAATATAAATAAAGACGGACTAAAATAAAAACGGTGCGTCATTAATATATATTTTAGTGTGGGATAATGGATACAGCAGTCGCATTACAGTTAAATACGATTTTTTTTTTTTTTTAATTTCATATCTCTCATTCATAAAAAGCTAAGATGCATTACTCTATATACCCCGACTTAAATATCTTCTTTCTCAATATAATTTCATCACACCGCACTTTTTCAAAAATACATGTCTGTTTTCTTACATCTCCATATTACTTCTTAACCATAACCTCTATATTTTATATTTGTATCATAAATCACCATATATTTTTAGAAAACACTAACACTAAAACCACTCCATTCCCTTTAATATTATAGATTTACAAAATATACCAATAACAAGTCAAAGACAATTTAAAATATTTAATCAGAGGAGAAAAAAGAAATTTATATTGTTTATTACTAAGTAGAAAATATAAATATGCATATATATAGTAAATAAAATTCGTTTCTTTTTGACATTTTTTTTTTCTTGAACTCCAGTTTATATTGGATATGACATTTTCAATGATGCAATCAAATCACACTACTCACAGTCGCAGCAATAATTTTTGCCATTAAAAGGCTTAAAAGTTTAATTTGATTTTGTTTCTTTCACTCTTGCTGGCATTTTAATCTCTTCTTTCCTTTCTTTTGTCGTTTTCTTTATTGATATTTATTATGTTTGTAATTGTTATATAAGAATCTTTGCAAGTCATCTTTTCCTATGTTTTTAGCATGTTTTTGGAGAGAATTACATCCGAGAGTATCGATGTCTGAGGTAAATTTAAATAAAAAATTAATATCTCAAAATATTAAAATAAATGAGTAACATTTTATTAGATAATTAAAATAAAAGATTACAGTTATAATGGCGTTAATTTTGAATAATATAGCAGTTATTTGCTACATGAATTTGACGTGGTGCTCACGTAACCTCGACATATATATTTAAATACAAATAAATAGAAAAAAATTCAAAACAACGTATTAAAATTATAAAAAAAAAACAAAAAAGTTAGAAAAATTTTAAAAATAAAATAACTATTAAGAGAACTTTGTAATATAATTAAATATCATTTTTAATTTTTAATATATTTTTAATTTATTTAAATATAAGCAAATCCAATATTAGTTAAAGAAAATTTATAAAACATTTGAATTTAATTGAACTAATCGAGTCAAGCTCGAACTTACCATATATATTTTTAAGTCGAGCTTGAGCTTAAATTTTGAACATTGATCGAACTCGAGCTCAAGCCTTAAGTTTTCAGTTAAGTTTAAGCCCAGTACTATTTAGTTCGACTCGATTCAATTATATTCCTAACCACGTGTGTATCATATAGTAGATAACTGTTACATCACTTAAAGTAAATACCGTTATAACAGTAATCCCTTATTTTAATCACTTAATAAAATGTTAATTCTTTATTTTAATTTCTCAAAATATCAATCTTTTATTTAAACTTATCTCTAAACGTTGATACTCTTCTACACAATTCTCCCTATCTTTTTTATATCATTGTTCCATTATCAAAACAAGATATTAAAGGACACTCATCCTAGGAAATTGAATATCAAATAAATATTTAGAAAATAAACTTATTTATTTTTTACTTTATTTAGTTTACATATGAAATAAAGATTTTTTTTCAATGAATAAACTATTTTTCCTAAAACTTTTACATTAAGAATATGTAAATTTTCAAAATTTAGTCTAACTCTCTAACCATCGTCTTCACTATAATTATAATATGAGAGAGAGAAAAAAATAACAATCTATTCAAAAATTCTATTTAAAACTAAAACAAATCAAATGCTAGTTAAATAGTTTTTTAAAGGTGAGATTTCAATAGGGATTAAAAGTCAAGGTTAATATTGCCTAATCATGCTAGTCTCCACTCTCCACTGAGATATCTGATTTTCTCTTCCTTAATACTTGTAATATAATAGTTGGTTAAGGAAAAAAAAAAGGGAAAAAGAAGACATTAAAAGATATAATTTGAAATTGAAGTAAAATTTTAATTTATAGTCTTTCAAATATTATAATTTTCGTTATGAGTCAAATATTAAAATAAAGCATACTTGCTTCTAATTAAAATATAGGAAAATATATAATTTTAATCCTCAACTTTTGTCACTTTTTTCTAATTGAGTCTCTAACTTTCATTTTTTTCTATTTCTATCAACAAATACATTACTAGTTAGTGGTTACATTTTTGTTACAATGGCACATGGGGCAATCTAATTGGTTCAAAAATTAATTTAATTAAATTGATTAATTGACATATATTATTTAAGTAGAATTGCTAAAAAATATAAAGATCACAAAAAATCATAAAAATGAAAAAAGTACAATAATAAATACATATACACATAATATATATAATTAAATTTAAAAAATAAAAAAAATTGAGAAAAACTAGAAAGATTGCCAAAAACAAAGAAAATTTTTATCCACCCTAACCATGAGATAGCTGGAACAACCTAAAGTACAATATACATCACAACCCACCAACTAAAATGAATCGATTCAACCAATCATTAATGATGGATAGTTATCTATCACCAAAATAAAATAAAAAAATAGAAAAACAAGCGAAACTACTCGGATTTCTCTTTTGTTTCATTTGAAAAAAAAATAGTGGTAAATAATAACTCATCACTAGTGACAAATCGAGTCAACCCACCTTAGCTAATGAGTTGTAACCACCTTATACTTTAGCTGTTTCGATAACCTCCTAACCATGTAATAGCTAAAACTATTTTATTTAAATTTTTACAATTCTTTTAGATTTTTTATTTTTTTTTATCAATTTACTTATATACATATAAATCATATATGTATATTGATCATTGTACTTTTATCATCTTGTAAATTTTTTTATTTCTTTTCTATTTTTCAACTTTTTCGTTTTCATAATTTTTATGTACATTTTATATTTTTTAGTAATTTCTCTTAAATAATGTATATGTATATTAAATTAATTTTTTAGACCAATCAAATTGTGCCACCAATCATCCCTAACAAAAAATTGTAATGACTACTTAATAGATGGCTCATTTATAAACATTTACAAACATTGAGGATTGATATATATATCTATATTATATATAAAAGAAAAATGTAAGGTTTGAGAATTCAATTAAAAAAAAAAAGGTAAAAGTTGAGAACAAAATATATACTTTTCCCTAAAATGTAAAAGATTTATAAATTTTACATGGTATTTAACATCAATAGATAATTACAAAATTAGTTTTAATTTCAAATTTAGGAACCTATGTTATATTGGTAAAACAAACGTACGTATTTCCCATGAGTAGCATATTTAAGAAAGGAAGGGAAAAAAAGATTCTTATATTACATTCAGTATGAAGGAATGGATCGAAATAAAATTTAATTAAGATTGTTGATACGTATTTTTAAACCTTCAAACCCACAAATCGACCTTATTACCGCATCTAGAGAGAGGTTGAAGTGCAAGATAGGCTTAGTATGCCGACGTTCTTGACAATGCAACTTAAGCTTGCTAGATACTCAGGTTGTGCAAAGCATCAAGTTCCCTTAGCCAACCTGAAATAGATCAACCCATAAGGTCATGGAAACTCCGAGCTTCGACAACACTTGCTATGAACAAGTTTACTAATTTACTATATCAAACTAAAGCGCTACTTACCACCTCAACAACCACTTGCCAAATTAATATCGTTAGTTTAGAAAACAATTCCTTAATATATCTCGATGCACTTTCCTTATTTGAAAATGCGATCTAAAGATAAGATACAACATATCTTTCTTAAAAAATCTTAAATAAGTTCTGTATAAATAGAAATAAAACCTCTAAGTATAAAGTGGTATTCCAATTTAATTGTTATTAGGCTTCTTTTGCCACTCAACTAACTTAAGCATTTAAATGCTAATGCCAAAGAACCTTACAGAGTGTTTTTATAGGTTTTGGTTGCTTTAAGCCAAGTTAAAGACTTGAAGTCTTAGAATTGAGCTCAGTAGCCCAATTTTTTTTCACTTGACAAAATCCATAGTCAACAAAGATCACTTATGCTATGTTCACTATTCCCCCTTATTCTTTGAAAAAATCTATATTACACAGTTTGCTTTACCAAATCATGATTAATGGGAATCTCAATTCAATGAAAGTAAGGAATAGCCATTACTTAGCCAAAATAAAGAATTGCCATTCAGTGGCTAAATGACCTCCACTGCCCTTTTCTCCTTGCAAACCAGATCACTGCCATCGTCACAGCACTTCGACACCACTACCCACAATGACCATGCCAGATCACCATTAGTATCACAGCACTCCGCTACCACCACCCGCGAACGACTACACCGGATCACCATCACCGTCGAAGCACTTTAGCAAGAGCCGTATTAATTAAGTCAGATAGTATAATCCTTTACGAGAACTTGCTGTTACAGAGATTATGATTGTTTATTGCAATTAGGCTTCTCCTCTTCTCCTTCTGCTGCTGTAAATGACTCCATTAGAGTTTCTTCTTCCGATGTCATTTGTGAGAGGGCGTCAATTACGACTTCCATCTTAGGGTTTCAAGATTATCATTGTTCATCGCAACTTTACTACACATCTTTTAAATTAGATGGTGTTATGGAGGTAAAAAAGCAACATCAACTTTAGCCATATGGACTCACGAGATTTCCTCCTACAAATGGCTACTTTGTTTCACTGGATGGGATAGAGAGTATAAGTTTTTTTTTTTTATAATTTTTTATAGAAAAATGTTTCACATGACAGTGGATTAATTCAAAATTTATGACTTTGAAGAGAGAGAAACCGTGATGAAGAAGAAGAGATCGTAGCGAAGAAGAAAAAGATTCAGATGAGTGCAGCGTAGAAAATGAGGGTATTATTGTCATTTTGATCTATTACAATCTATTTTTACTTCTCTTTCTGGTCCAAGCTATTATAAGCTTATTCAATTCCAATGAATTGTAATTCTTGGAATTGTAATTCTATTACATATTTATTCAATAATGTTCAATATCAAGTGAACATGCTATCAGTGAATTCCTTGTATTTAGAATTCTTATCCAATAGAATGATTATATATGTATATATATATTAGATATTATATATTATAATTACATTAAAAGTTAAATAAATAATTTTAATTAATAATAATTAATATTGGTGAATTCCTTGTATTTAGAATTCTTATCCAATGGAATGATTATATATATATATATATATATATTAGATATTGTATATTATAATTACGTTAAAAGTTAAATAAATAATTTTAATTAATAATAATTAATGAAGATGAATTGAAATTATAGTTTCAACCTCTAAAAGAAAAAATTGAATTTTTCTTAGAACTGAAATTGCTTATTTCAAACATTTCTAAACAATGAAATGAAATACGAGATGGTGATTCCACTTTTAAGTATAATCCTGCTTACCAAACTTATAAGCAAAAACACTTCGCAATTCCAGCATGTTTCTGTTTTTTTTCCTCTAAATCTCTGAGCTATCGGTTCGCTTTTTCCAAAAGTGAAATTGGCAGTTCGAAATTAGGCTATGAGCACCACTAGCCATCAGGAAGAACTGAAAAGAAGATTTCCTACATTCTTATTTACCACGTCATGCATGATTTCATGGAAGTAGTTCTCATAAGCATCACGTGACATTGTATTCCAGAAGGCAATTTGATAGTGCTAAGTCGGTCAAACGTGACATCACTCAAGTTTAGAGAGAGAGAATTTAGAAAAGGAATGACTTTTATTATATGAATGGATGATTTGCAACTTCAATGAGTCTCACATACGTATAAGAGTCCTTCTTCCGAAAAATTGCCGATTACTGCTACCATACATATATCCATATAAAAATTGCGAACGGAACCTTCATGTAGTTGGAGAATTTAAGGCGGAACAATCACTCTTCGCCTAAGCTATAATTTGGTCATAACTTTATGCTGGTCAAGCATCTACGCAATTTCCAGGGAAAAAAGTAGAGAGCTGCAAATTACAATTTGTAAATGGGCTTGAATTCTCTGCACCAGTAGATTACAAAATTTAAATTTAAAAAAAGAAAAAAAACCCTCATTTTCTTTGCCAAATGCAACCACATGCTTATTACGAACATCATAACAAATCAATCAACGAATTATCACCAGAAAGAAGCCAAAATATGTTGCAATTATATGCCAATCGCACCACCACCACCACCAGATTACAAGTATTCTTGCAGTGTTTAATTTGCGGAATTACGGATAAGGATGCTTCGGATAATTAAAAACTACTATTAAACTAAAATGGAATCTATAAACACAGCATATATACTTACTAAGGCGCGCAATGTCTCTGAAATATCCACGGGAAATCATAACAACTACGCACGAAAGAGTTAATGGCGGAAGAGAAAAGTTCGGCAGGGGCGACCTGAGAACACATGACATGAGACAGTGTACGACAATACAAGGTTAAAGGCCTAGTCATGTGATCGCAGGTCGTCCCCGTAGAACACCTCCGCATCAATGGTTGTTAATGGTAATGTTTTTGATAATACTACTCCAAGGCCTATGATTCAGAGATTAACATCCACAATTCGATGAGATATATAGGATTTCCCGTGAAGAAGTTACCTCCTCAGTCTGGTCTCCTGTGAATCGTAGTACAATTTATGTACTGTTGGGTCTTGCGATGTTGCCAGAGGCTCACAGAATTGAATTGGAAAAACATGAAGAGATAAAAGAGAGAAAGTGAGAGAGAGAGAGAGAGAGAGAGAGAGAGAGAAGTACAATGTACAATATTGTACTCCGCCCGAATAGCCAAAACCCCATGGCGCTGTACTAAAAAAGTGGGAAGTCCAACCTGCCCTAGTCATGTTCCCATATAAATGGGATCCTGTAACTTAATGTTAAAAAGGAGTACACGTACAAGTACAATACTCAATCTCTTCAGAGTTAATTGGATACGTGTACGTTCAAATCCCTTCTCCCGAAATTATTACATAATAATTGATAAAAAAAAAAATTGGAAAAATGTAAATGGCAATTTATCTAAAAAATAGATTGTTTGGATAATCTTAATTCTTATGCCGTAGGAAGAAGATAAGTGAATTCATAAATTATACTAACAATGTCTAAAAACTTTTCAAAATTATACAACCTCCAATCTTTTAAAATTATCATTTAGGAGTGTTAAATGGAGCATTGAAAGCATGGGGAGCGCATGCTCATTTATGAGCTGCCAAAGCACGAATATGCATGAAGGATTTTGGAAGCATCCCTGCACCTTGAAAATTAAAAAGACCCGTCCGTAATTTCACAAAGGTTAGCATTTATCCCGGAAAGTTGATGTGGCTGTTATGTAGAAATTCTAATTGACGTGGATAAATTTGTGTTAAAAAAATAATTTTTTTTTAAAAGAAAGAAAGTAGAAAATAAAAAGGAATATAACTCCTAAGGTCATTTCCTCTTTCAAATTTAAATTCTAAAGATAGTATCATTTCCAACCAAAACCTCGATATGAATGCACCAATCTTTCAAATTTAACTCTTAAATAGCACAAAACAACAATCAATCAGTATGGCTCTGTGAAGTTAAAATTAGATAAGAGAACTATTACGTTGGTCTCTGAACAGAACAACACAATTGAGATTTGCACCATTTAATGAATTTGAATAATGCCCAGATGAACAAACTAAAAGTAGTGACAACCCAAACTGCAAACATAAGACGGAAACTAATTAAAATATGGGTTTCAGCTAAATCACAGGGATCTTTAGCATAAACATGGAGAAATTGCAACTTTAACAATTAAAGAAAATATAGAGTAAAAATCTAAATTTAGAAGCTGAAAAAAGAAACCTGGGATGACGAGATGCGTGCGTTTCTATTGGTTGTGATCTAGGAATTGGATAAGATAAAAAGGTGTTTGCTTAAAGAAGGCTATAATATTTGAATGGATCATAATAATTGATGGTTTACTTGTGCTAGAGAAAAAAATTACGTCTCAAGGAAGGAGGTGGCGAATGATGAGAGGAACCGTTGGCAATTTTGACCTTTTTCTCATTTTTTTTTTTGTTTTTATTCCTTTTTACTATTATTACTTCTTTTTTTTTTTGCATTTTTCTTTTTTCTCCTTTAACATTTCTAATTCTTTTATTTTTTTACATAAACAATACAATATGTTTAATAAAATATCATATCAGCATCCACCTGCATTCATGTCAGCTAGAGTTTCCACATGGACAGCCATATCATAGAAGAGTAAATACTGGATTTTGACGAAGCTCAAGCTCCATGCGAGCGATGTGATTTATCCATAAAATATATCACACCTATTTCCATAAATCTTTTAATACATAAAAAAGAGAAAAAAAAAAATAAAGCCTCTCTCTATCTACTTCAACAAGTTTATGAAGTCATAAGTTAATGCAACTCATTTTTATCTGTCGCAAATTTCAAATCGAGTAGATAATGCAAATTCGGCACATCAAAAATTTTTATTTCCACTACGTCACCACCACCGCTTGCATCACCACACCACCACCTTATCTTTCCCACCATTATTACCACCTCTGGGACTCCATACACACCACTACCGTTAAATGACATCACTAACATCACACCGCGAGTTCACTACCACCAGGGACCGATGATATACTAAGAAAGGATTTTAAAAATAAAATAAAATTATCTCCTAACGTTCAGACCCTTTTGCATGTGCTTCCCGTTACCTACCATCTCCATTCCCTGGGAACGGTCTACAATACTTCGGCTGGCCTCAGTCCTAAATATTTACACGATGAGACTGAGCAACGACAAAAATGCAGAAATTGCAGAACTAGTAAATTATGTGCTTGCATAATTTGTTGTAAGTGGGAATTTCCGTTGACATGAGAATAGCTGTTCTGGATCTCTCTCTCTCTAACCATATGGTCGCTAATGCTACGAATGGGGGAAGAGAATACACATGCCGACTTTTCGGGGGTACAAAAATCATTCAATTCCTCCACATGTAGGGTGCAGTATGATTTGCTAGATTTTTCCAGGTGACCACTTCCAAAAATTACAACGTGAAATATCGATTTCATCGAAACTAACTGAATTTCCCACATTAGTAATACTAAAGGTATCAGCAGTATGCAAATTGCAACTGGCTCGTATAGAAAACTTTCAGGGAAAGTTTATCAAATCTGGAAAGGATCGGTTGGGAAGGCAGATGAGAATGACAAAGCAATCCAAATGCAACAGAATCGGCCACAGGTAGTTGAACAAGGCATCAGTTGAAATATTTGCTCAATTGAAATACTAAACCATGTTAATTGTCACACTGCCTGCAGATGCCAGGTTTGCAGCACGATTACTTCCAAAATTCTTCCGGTTTGACTCCCTTGCAATTCTTGAACCAAACTGATGCAAAGCAGTAGAAATGCTGGTCAGTTTAATAGTATCATTTATCCAGCAGGTTTTGTTAAAAAAAATTTATCCAGCCATGCAACTATACTCCAAAAAATGTGATTAGCTTATACAGTGGAAGGTCTTGTTGTCCAATCAAAGTACCAATGGAATATCCCTGACTAGACAATGTAGCTTCTTTTCTGTGTTACTTTTTATTTAATTTCATTCGAGCTTTATTCCTGTTGAATTTGGTAAACTCTGAGATGGAAACCATTAATTTAACTTCGAAATTGATTCTTTCCATACCAAAATGTGTTACATTTCGCTGAAGTATAAACCAAAAAGAATATGTCATGTTATAGCATCATGAATGTCATCTCCATTCGATTGCTAAAAGCCTGATGCAAGTATTCTCTTAACCAGCAAAATGGCATACTTGTAGGTAAAATTTTGTCTACTTGAACGGACTTTGCTGCAATGATAGTAATTAAGCAAATATTCTAATGGAAGACTAAAGGTTCAGCAATTAATTAAAGATTTCAATGACATGAGCATGCATGATCGAGGAATTACATTTGCTGAGTGTCAAAAACACCGTTCAGAGTAAAAGAAGATGTGAATGATAGAAAATGTAAGTGGTTCATTTAAACATAGTTTGTAGGATGTCAACTGCCTGTAGGCTTAATGAGGATACACAAAATAATATCCTTGAGACAGAAGAGGATTAACTCTTCAACTAAAGTTACTATGGTCCATTATCCCTAAAACCTAGCCAAACGCCCAATCTAGAAAGCATTTATCAAGTCATCCTTATTTTTCTTCGTGAAAGGACAATGCCATTTCCCAACCCAGGTCATACCAACAGCGACACACTAAAGCTTGGGTCATATGATCCATGGGTTTAAAATATATGAAATAGTAAAATTGAGCTATGAATGAAGTAACTAACCTCAGGAAATCAATTTTTGACCTAACAATAAACCAGAGATCACAATTACATGGCCAGAAGTTCTCTGTCAAAGCCAAGTCTTATTTTCTGACTATTTTTGTAACTAACTGTTCCTCTTTCTATCTTCTATCGATATGAGTTACCAGTGGCCATATTTACAAAACTGCCACTCCCTTTATTTACTAAAAAACCCCCTACTTATTTGCTTCACAAGTCACAGCACTAAACTCCCAACACTACTACAGAACACTCTTGCACACCACCAAACTACACCTGCAAGAACACCACAGTTCACACCATAGAACACACCTCCACACCACCCAAACACCACCAAACACACCACCCAGCACCCCTACACACAACACGCACCACCACATAGCACAGTAACACAACACAGTGCACACTACACAGCACAACACAACAGAACACAACAACACAGCTACAGACACACACAGAGCACAGAACAACCACACACACACCACCATGGGTTGTATCATTCAGATTCATGGTTCAATCAGTAATAGCTACCCTTCCCATTTGTGCAATTTGATGTCAAACTGAGCTCTCAAAATGCCTATACATCTAAGAAGAAACATATAGATAGGCCCAAATAACAATATAATATATATCCCAACAGAAAGCATACCTGGATGGCTCTCTTAGGCAGATATGAAGCTTCATTCAAGCCAAGCAACCTTGCAACCTTCAAGCCACAAAATGAAAACTTAGATTTCTTCCATCAAGACCCATTATAAAAGTAAACATTGAATGCCAGATTGAAGAAGAAAGCAGAACACAATGACCATCAAAAAGTTTTAGATTGAAGTCTTTCCTATCATTTCTGAAAGTCAATTGCTGAAAAGCTTGCATTACTTCTAAAAATTCCAGATCAGCATTAAAGCAGGTCTAGAGTTAGTGGCTTAAGCAGAGCTAGACTGGTTACGATGAGACAAATCAGTGTCCCTACATCAAAAAGTGAAAGGTAGCTACTAATTATCACAATAATGATAACCTCGACCGTCTAATTTGAGGCCTAGGCCATGGAAAGCTTCTCTTCCATTTTACAGCAATACGAGATATAATGATAAATGTATCATGTATCCAGAATTATAGATTCACCTCAGACATCCTAAAGGGTAATTTTACCTCTACAAAACTGTCAACTTGGCACATATCAGGATCTTCACCCTTTAGAGTTTTTGGTAAAAACCTTAGTAGAACAATGTCAAAATCAGTACCTACACTTTGATTGGTTTTATCCAATTTTAGACCCAAAATTTCATGTTGCCAAATGTCAGATGCCAACAAATTCTGTCTTTACAAATATACTACCTTGCATCTCATTGTACACAAAAGATGGTGGAAATAATAAATTTGACAAGTATTAGTTTGGACTAGATATGATATCAAGGAACCTTAAATTTTAGGTATGAAATTTGACAAAGTAAAACCTAGAATGGGTCCTTTTTAAAATTAATAAAACTTCAAGTAGGTCTTGGCATTTAGAAATTCTAAACTTTTGATGTAAAATTGAAAAAGCACCCAAAGTTCACATAGTAATATTGACATTGTCACAAACCATAATACCTACAAATGTTCAGGAGTTTCAGGAGCCAAAACAATGTTTTTTCAAGTTTGGTGACATCAATAGGTGCAATTTCCCTTCTTGTTTTTTTTCACCACTCAAAGACGGATTTGTTTGTATGGTGTTAATTACATCTATGGTTGGCACATACTAATATGCTACATTCGTTTGTGCCAAACATGTGTAAATAACACCACCATGACATATGGTTGCATCAACAAACATATGATTGTGATTCCATCAAGGTCATTATCTCACCCCTTGTATGACTTAAGTTCACTCTACTTTATTTCCCTTCCGTAATTACTTCCAACTACATTACATACATATATTCCACCATATACTAACATATATGCAGCATAAATAGTCCAAATTTTAATTCTTCAACTAATTTCTACACCCAGAGAAAAATCCAGAGAAACGTATGCAAAACAACACAATCTGAGACTAATAAATAATAAAAAAGACCCAGAAAAACTACTCATCCACAGGACACACATGAAAACAAATGCATATAAATCTTCCCATAATTCCATGCCTAAATCGAGTTTTACTGCTATGGCAGAACCAGCCACATATTTAATTCTATTTCTGATTTGCAGGATAAACAAGAAAGTACAAAAAGAGCATGAGATAATAATATCACAAAGAATCTGATACCACCTCTCTTAATATCTTCTTGTCACCAATGCCACTTTGTTGCTCAAGGTCTGCAACCTTCCACAAAGGAATATCAAGCAAAGTCCTTATAACATCTTCATCCAGGAATGGGAATCTGGCCTGTTGAAATTTGTCAGCTTTTCAATATGCTAGCAAAAAGGAAGCATTGAAAATCCAAATCATTACCCACCTCTTTACCACAATCAGCAATGCACCTATCATCCCTTCCAAGATTCCTTTTCCAAATTCTCTGCATGTCCAATCTCATTTCCTCATCAAGACCAATCCAACTGAATATAACATCACATTGTTAGAAATGATGCAACGTATTGAATCATAACATAAATTGACAAAGTGTAGCACATCAGATGCAAATGTCAAATATGTAAGCAAAGTAAAGAAATCACCACAGATAAGTTTGTTTCTTTGGAAAATTTATAAATACAGATGTTATCAAGGGGCAAAGAATGAATAAACTCTCAATGTTACACATCCAAGAGCTCAGTGCCAAGTGCTTGCAAGTCAATAGATGAATATTAAATACATCCAATGCCCTAATTATCAAAAATCTTAATGAAATTATCCAATGAAAGGAATCCAAGGCCATATGGAAAAGATATGAAATCAATAGAAGAATATTAAATACATGCAAAAATGATATGTTACATGTGCCCTGATGGAACTTTATAAGAACCTTCTTAGAACCTGATCTATAATTAGACTGCTGCTGTTCCATCAATCAACTATAGATAATGCTAATGAGATTAATATTTGTCCTTAGTGTCCTTTTGTTTTGGTTTGACACTAAGCTCGAATAGTAGTGTGAGTTTTTGTACACATCTTATTTACAATTTTTTGTTTACCTCATTCACCAAAAGAAAAAAACACTATAGAGAAAATCAATCATTTGGATCTCTTAACACCCTATCCCCTTTTTCGTTTGAGAAAATGGCAAGCACTCAGAATTCATCCTTGCCTAAGCTGCAGTAACAACACAAATTCCTGCCACAGACCACTATGACAATCCAACAAGAGAAAGCAGATGCTCCTCTTTTCATAAAATGCGACAGCGAAACCCATTCCTTATTTTAAGGGCTTGCTCGTATCCAAAGATCAGCTATCCCTCTGCCTCTAGTTATTTAAGGACATGAATCTTTTATGCCTTATAGAAAACACACGACCAGCAACCAGACATTATTGTGCCAGAAGTAGTTCATTTAATAAACATTGGTAAACACCATACACATCCCAAAAATACAAAACCACCATACCAACATCATCAAAAGAATAAAGAGATATGATATAGTTAGATGGGCATTGCTTGAAGAAATAAAATTCAATTATGCATATGCAGTGAGAGAAGTAGTGACTTCATAAATTCCAGCATCACATCAACTACCTTCCATGCTTGAATTTAGTCTTGTGTCTGCCATAGCCAGCACACTGTTCATCAGCACCAGATCCAACAAGGACAATTTTAGAGTAAGACTTGTATTTTTTCCGATGCATGTCCTTATGGTTATCGCAGTCCTTTCCTTCATACACCCAACCATTCCCACTAGATGCAAGCCACAATGCCATTCCTATATTCAAGTCCTGCAACATTATGCAGCATATAAGATCTATGTAAAATCCAGTCATCAAAGGCAAGAAGGCCAGATGGAGACAAGAAATGCATAGGTAAACAAGTTACTGAGGAAGTAAGATTTGCATATTAGAATTTTTTTTTTTTTTTTAACTCTGCTCGACAGAATTAAAGATGCTTAAACATCACAAGCACTTAACAATTACAGGTAATACATGCAGGTTAAATATACAGGCAAAGAAAATGCAAATAATTTCATGCTCCTTAAGGAATACACGTTTACACGTAACTGTCTTTGCATTGATGTATTGGGTGGAACTTTCGTGATAGAAAATTCTTCTGAAAAACAATATACCATATATGTATTGGCAGGATGAATGAGTGACATAACATGCTTCATTTCCAATGTCAAACTCGACATATCTGCATCAATTTCCACAAGTCTCCACCTGCATTTCAAAATTAATCACAAAATAAAGTATAGTGATGCAATAGCAGGCATATAATAACCTAAGGTTACCTATTTTCAGAAATCTAATAGCAGTCATTCAAGCATCTTGAAGCAACTCATTGCCCAAACGCAAGCAGGATATATAACACAAAGCAGTCAGATGCTTGTTTCTTTGTTAGTAGTCATATATCCTTCTGGAATGCACATGTCTAAGTGAAACAAGTCCACTCATAATTACCCAAGCAAAGCAGTTAACATGATATTTACATGAAATCAACTGGATAAAAGCAGAGTGAAGCTTCAGTTGATCAAATCATCATCTGGAATGCACTTGTCTAAGTGAAACAAGTCCACTCATAATTACCCAAGCAAAGCAGTTAACATGATATTTACATGAAATCAAGTGGATAAAAGCAGAGTGAAGCTTCAGTTGATCAAATCATCATCAACCTCAAACTCAAGCTTCAAGATAATTGATTGGGTCAAACTTATAATATTTTTTAGTATCCTTCAATGCATATTAAAGATTTTCCTGCTTTAACCTTATCCAAAACCCTTACCTGAACTTTCCTAATACTCTCACATTCTGTTGTAGCCTTACCATTACCCCCACAACTTTACAGCTTCTCTACTCTCTCAAAATACATAGTTTACACGTCAACATTGTCACTGTTGTCTCAACATCATTATATGCAGTGAGCTACTTCCACATCACATCTGCACTCTCACCATTCACTCTTCTAATTTTCTTTGTTAATTTGACAAAGAATTCTTAGAACAAACTATCAGACCTTCTACAGCAAAAGTGAACATTTATTTCCACCTGGACAAGCAGATTAGATTACTTGACTTTAGCTGTCTAATCTGAAAAGAAGTTTTTTTTGTGGCTAGTGCAGAGTAGTTTCATCTTGCAACAGGCTCATTTTATTAGTTTCTTTAATTTAATGCATTTTCTTAAAATTGAAACTTAGGAAGTGGAAAATATGAGAGAAATAGTGGCACATATATCCGAATTCCCTTTTCCTACTAAATTATATACTCTAGACAAAAAACATGCTATTCATGGTATGGATGGAACTTTATTTGCCCCAATACATCTATATGTTTGTGTACAAATCTAGAGTTGCACGTTCTTTCCTTACTTTAACACCTTATGTTGTGTCCAATGTCCATGTAATATATTTACTCGGGAAAGATTCCCCCCTCCCCCAAGAAAATATCATAATCTCAACTTTCTAGACTTATGATATGTTTGTTTTATGATTCAAGGATCATGCTTTCAATATTTTTCAGTCTTTCGGTAGCAAAAAATGCTATAATTGTTCAAAAGAAATAACACTTTCTTCTATGATAAATAAAAGATCTCATTGCAGTATAATTTGTGACGACCAACTATTATCCACCACCATCACTTATCAAAAATAAATAGATAAATAAATATTATCCACCATCTTGGGCATCTACCACCATAGCTGCCACTAAACACCATCAGCTACATCTAGTACTATCAAATATCAATGATACCCGTATTAATTACCCAACCAGTAAAACAATCACTTGAACTTAATGCAGGCTTATAAATTTCCTTTAGTGTTTTTTTTTTTTCGGTTAAATAAATCTCCATTAGTTTTGATAGTGGAGGTTCAAATTAGATAATATTTTACCAAAAAAAGTGCTGCCTAAATAATAAAACTAAGACATGGCGAAGAGGTAGCCATTCTAATTACAGGTGTTAACCTCCTTCTTCAGTTTGAGAGAGAGAGAGATAAAGGGGAAAAAAAGAAGCCAACCATGTAAACATTCCTAGAAATAGCAAAAACTAGAGAGATAAATTCAAGATAATACAGTGAAAGTAGAAGACTACACAAAAAATCTGTAGCACCAAACCTTCTTGATGGTGAGATTTTTCTAAGTTCCTTCAATCCTGACCTGCCAGATATTCTATCTGGTGCAGAAGAGCCATCAAAACTTACATTGAGCAGATCTACCTCATCTGCAGACAAAATTAGCATGGTATAAGCATTTAAAGTATAAGAGAGTTAGTAGATTATAAAATATCTATTGCCAACTTAAAAGATGTGGCACAGAAGAAACTCCCACAATAATATCCATAAACACTCTAGACAGAAGGCTGACTAGAGTATTTTGTTAACAAACTAAATGCAAGCAAAATCACATACATGCTTGTGAATCTTTTACTGTTTCAGACTAAAACCATCAGAACAGTGGCTACAAAGAATGTGCAATGGCAATTTACAAAATATCCACTTAGTTGAGAAACACCCATCTTGATTTCCATGAGTAACATGTACCGATCCAATGAAAAATATCAACGGGAAAGCAATGGAAACTCAGATTGAGAGACTTACACTGAGGATCTAAGCATTGGTCCAATAAGGCTGCAATTATCATTGAATCTAGGCCACCAGAAAAGAGAACAGCCACTGGAGCAAGTTGCCTTTGTTCCCATGGTGGACCAGCCTGTACTCAATCCCAAAATCAGAAACTAGGACAAAATAATTTCCAAACAAAGGACAAAACAGTTGGGGGAAAAAACCGTAGTTTCTTGAAAACATTCTATCAAGTCAAGCAATCTTTACAGCCCCCATAAGCTAGCAATGAAAGAAAGGAAAGACATGGCCCAGGGGTTTGGTTGGTGTGGGGGTGTGGGAGAGGAGGGAGGTAATTGTGTACTCAAATTGTAATTAATAATCAAGAGGAAATCAGAGGTTCCAATACAAAAATTGGAAATCCAATTACAGAAAATCAAATCTTTTAAAAGGTTACAGCTGCTGCAGTTTAAAATTTAATTTAAAAAAAGGGCAGTTCAATTACGCTGACAACTCCTCTTTATTTTGAAATTACAAGTTCACTCTAATTTTTCTTTACCTTATACTTAGACCCCCAATTAGACAGTTGAGATTTGCCAATTTTGAACAGGTATCCAATTTTAGCACCTCCCCATCTAATCCGTACCAAAGTTATAACCTAACCAACAGTTTTGAAATTAAAAGATATCTAAGATATATAAATATTATGCATGTGCGTGTGTGTGTGTGTGTGTGTACATATATATTTAAAAATAATACTGAAAGGCCCTATCTAAGCCCTATCCGTATACAGATACCTAAGCGGATCAAAAACAACATGATCTCTAAATTTTAACCCAATATAATACGACATCATACCCCAATTACTTAATAAGCCATGTCACTGGATATCGGCATAATGGATCAAATGGGATGGTGTACAATATAAAAATATAGGATGATGCTGTTTTTTCGATGGATCACAGCAAATTTCAAAGTAATTAATCCAACAGTACATAAAAGAAATGCAGATTGCTTCTATTGTTTATTTACATGATTTTTTATTCATACTATGAGGTGCACAGGAACGGCCCCCATGTGCTTTGTTTCTCAATTTCCTCTCTTGGGCATGGAAATAGATCCATCTTCCTATCTTTTCTGTTGCCAATTGGACTACCCATTTTTTAAAATCATGCAAGAAGCGCAACCGTTGGACAGGTAATACTTTCCTGAAAAAACATCACAGCTTATTCAGAGATCTATGCCTACTTGTGTGTAGCATCTCAATAGCTTACTGAGATCTATGATCTGTGCAATAATCCATCTCAATCACTTACAACTCTTGCCTCGTAAGAACTACACAATCTTCCCAGCCAATCACAGTGGCATAAACATATTCCCATTTTTTTTTTTTTCTATTTGTTCCTTTTAGAGCTGCAAAATGGAGAAATTTTACAAATTCAGGTGCCACAAGTGCACTCACGGAAAAGAATATCCATTCTTCTGTATGGCTATTTTGAACTTCATCTATTTAAAATGTTTGCTATCATTGTTGGAGACACATTCTGAACTTCTAGCAATCTATTGCTACCGGTGAAGATGATATCAAATGTTGGCAGTATTTCATGCAGTGCATATAGATTGAATGAAGCTAGAAAAGATAAGGAGCAACACAAAAACAAGAATTTCTCAAAGATATCAGCAGCATGTAAATTAGAAAGTTATGAAAAAATAATTAGATGAGACCTCAAAAAATAGATGACATGCAGTGCGGCGCATCACAGACTCCTTCAGGGCATTCAGAACCACTTGTGCAAGCCCCAAATCAGATGCATTAGGAATCCCTATTGAAAAATTCTTCAGTTAATTAAAAGAATTTGAGTGTCACAAGCAGTAACTTCATTGTATGTCTATCTTTTGCTGTTTCTAACCTGATTTAGTGTGCATTACAGAATATGTTGTCTGCATCTCACCAACCCCAATATCTTCAGGAGCAGGTTCAACATGAATCCTTTCCCATCTAACTAGTTCTTTTACCATGGAACTTCTCCAGTCATGTTTTTTTAACTCACCATAGAGATAGTTGTCCGCATATGTATCAACAGCTATGCTATAAATTCCACAAGGAAGCTCCTCCCAGAATGCAAGTTGGCTAACTCCATTTGCCAATTCAGAATCTGCAGTTGAAAAGCATCTATGGTAAATAATAGTTCATTGCATGAAATTATTATGGGCAATAATCAATATGGATAACTTCAATATTGGATTTTGTAACCAAAGAAGCAGGTTCTTACATAAACTATAAAGCTCATCTGCACTCAACCTTTCCACAGGAGTATGAATTAAGAATATTTTGATGATGGAAAAGAATAGCCCATGGATTAACATCAAAAAGAAAAAGACATGAATTAAAATATGTGTATAAAGCAACTAATTTTCAAGCAAAAGCAAAAATTGATGCACCTCATTAGAATCCAACCTATTCCATTTAACACTGCAGGCATTCAAAATTTTGTATTCAGGAGTAGTGATAACAGACAAAGGAAAATAAAGTACTTCATCCACATAATGATCTATGGAGACACTCGTAGCACACCTAATATTGAGAAGAAGAAGGGAAAAAAAAAAAAAAAGCAGATGCAATAATTGGCTAATAAAGGAGTCATATGCTTGTTTATTTCATTATGATGACAGATCCTCCATGAAATAATCAAGGAGTTCTCATTTGAAAATGAATCCAACTTCTGAAATTTCACAGCCCGCTTTTAATTAAACTTGTGCTACAGGCATGCGAGTAAGGCAAAACCAATAACCATTACTTAGAATGGATTACCCTTTGATTGAGTTCCAACCTTTCTAGGTGGAACCTAAGAGAATTGTGGCTTGTCAGAGAGAACTCTCTCCTCCCATTAAAAGCTACTGACTACCATTAAGACTACTTGATAGAAATAAAATGATAGCCCTTTGTTCTGCTTCTTCTGTTATATCCAAAAAGAAGCATATATAAAAGCATTATTTCCACTTACTAGTTACTACACTTCAGAGTTAATATCACTGATTATATCTATTGCTTTTCATCACACATTTATTCCCACCAGCTACTTTGTTCCTACATACTGCATGGTTTTCTGTAAACATTGTCATCTTAAATGCATCTCTAATATCACTTCCACCCCGGACAACAAGCTCCATCTGCAAAATGAAGGCACTTAGATAAGATATGTAAACTCCAGAACTCGAATAACCTTCTAAATATTGCTATAGAAGCAAGCACATCTTTGCCACAACAGCTGAATCTTTCAGTCCTGATATCTGCTTAGGAGATCACGTGCTAGGTCTGGTTCACTAGGAGGTTTTGTGTGATTGAGTAGCTCACAAGGTCATGGGCCAGGGTGGGGCTCGGCGAAGTTGGATAACCCACAAGGGCCAAGTGTGCAATATGGAGCTCATGTGCATTGAGATATGGGTGCCAATTGCTCAAGTATAGGATGTCAGCCCTCAACTTGTCAAAATGTGGTGGTTGGTACACTGAGATGGTCATGTCTAGTTGCGGCAGTGGGTGCACACATGCATAAGAGCACTCTAGGTCCTCACATGCAGTTTGACACAAGGTGACCCATCTTGAAGTGGCACAACATTTCAGGCTTGTTCCATGTTGTACACAAACATCTAGGTGTACATAGGATCAGGCTCCAAGTTGTCGCATGTTAGAAGAGGACCCATTCATGACAGTGCTATGTTCTGGACGTGTCAATTCATTCACTATTTGTTCAAGCTGTTTGTTGCCAGTAGCAGCCAGAACTGGCCACTCTTCCTTGCTGATGCTGTTCTTTATACCATTCGCATTTTGACGGCATGCCTCTTGTCTTGAAGCTTTATACAAAATTGTGCATACTGCTACACAAACACAGCTAATAGTTGCAAGGAATCACCCACGATGGTTCTAATTACTAGCTTGTGAGCAGGATCTAATCAATGGCTGACTATTGGCAAATCATTACTTAAAACAGGATTGCCTTTGTTTGAGTTTCGACCTTTCTTATTACCTACTGCATGGTTTTCCAAAAACATTATGTTCCTATGATTGCATCTCCAACGATGTACTGAAACTAGGAAACAATACCTTTTGCCCGTACCATAGTTGCATATTTCTTATATATTCTAGTCTTCCCAGACTTAATTCGAGGAGATACTCTAGCAAAACAGGAAGCAAACATCATCAAGCACAGCTAATGGGTTATGAATGACTGGTTGATTGGCTCAACTTAGGTAGTAAATTGTGTCCAATTATCGGTTTCTCCAAATAATGGGCAATTATATTAAAGAAAGGATATCATAACGACTAGGAGGATTCATAAAAAATGAACGCATTGCATTTCCTTTCTAGTAGAACATTAGTAGATTTTTCTTACCATGAAATGAAATTAAACTAGTATGTTCTGTTCAGCTATGTAAAGACAAAATCTGACAGGGGCAACAATTCAATAAAATGTCAAGCACCAATATCTAAAATCATGTAATAAAATAAGTGCAAGAGAAGGGAAAATAATAACATAAAATACAGGAAATGCATGAGTTCGCATTATATCATTTACCTGAATCCTTTTCAACTGAAGACATTGATGAAACAGATGACAGAAGGAACCGAGGGTCTTCCTTACTCGGCCAGTGAACAAGAAGGCTCCGTCTTCCGAATGCATCACGCCCAAACCAAAAAGTTTTTGAGCTATTCTGGATAAGAGGAAGAATAGATTATAAGAGAGAATTGGATAAAGCGTCTTATTGATCTTTCAAAACAAAGTCTTTTTCTGGATTTGCTACTGAAGATAGAATTGGAACACACTTTCTATCTCAATATCAAAGATCCATATCAAGAACAGGAGATCACTGAAGCTATGCAAACACATGATGCAAAATGTCTCGAACAATAATAGAGGATAGTACGGTCCAGCACCAGTGACCATATTATATTAAATATGCTAGATCAGAGAAGAGTTATATTAACAGAAAACCAAGACATTTATGATATTGACTGGGACATTGTCATCATTCAATGATATTGACTGTCACTGAGACAGTAATAGCCTTATTTTATATTCAAAGTAGAACGGTTGACACCCAATGACAGTCATAGAAAAGTCATATAGCAATACAACAATGGAACATTGTCTGCTAAGGAGATAGCTGATAAAATAAAAGGTTCTGTTTACTGATTAAAAGTAAAAAGGGCAGCTAAAAGGTTCTGGACATTGTGCACTGAAAAGGAACAAGGTGGGGGAGAGAGAGAGAGCCAGGGTTGGGAGAAGGAAGAGAGAGAGAAGAGAGCAAAAGGAAATAAGACGATACATCGGCTAATTGTTAGGTCCAATCCAAACAGAAGCTTTGAGGAATTTAAACATAGGGGACAACAGCTTTAAACTTTAAGAAAAGAATGATAATTTGGGGTACAAGGGATATATCAAGTTTGATGTTATAAAAAATATGAAACCTTTAAGTGCCAAAACTCCTGAATACCCTTTCCAGCACATATATAAAAGGAAGAGGAAGTCCCAATAAAGTGTAAAAACTTACCACTCAAGTTACCTGCCAATATGCAATTGCCCATGGCCCTTTTATCTTTGACAGAACATCCGTAACAGAAATCTGTTCTTTCCCATCACTAGAACATGAACACATATGTCCATCCTTATCACAAGAGCAGCACCTGGCAAGATATTCCAACAGAACCAGACCATCATTGCTACTTCTATCAATATCGATTCCTCCAAATATTTCACCTAAGAAACAAAAAAGAATAGTCAAAACTCCAGCAAGGGAAGTGAGTAAAGGGATACCTGAAAACAAGCGTACAACTATAGTAAGATTATATAAATTAAAGGCTAATAGTAATACAGCATTACCCCTCAAGCAACCAACAAAAGAAATTTAGTTGATTATGGGGAATCTTTCCAAATTTTTTGCGTGCTAACACACTCTGAGAATGTAACTCCATACCTTTTTTTCAGAATTTTTGTTTATCTAACATTCTTAGTACTAACTCTATAATGTTACCATAATATATGATAACATGAAGCATCTGAAGAATGATTATACTCAAACTTGAACATTACGTAGTTGAATATTACTACCAATATAAGCAAGAGCATACATATCCGCTTCCTACTTAAATCCGAAAAACACAAGACATAGCCAATTAATTTAACTAGCTACTCAAACTCAACAAAAACTCTAGATAAACAAACAGAAGTACCATTATAAGCAAGCACATTCCCGAACCGATCCACCAGCGGCTGAAAAATAGGACTAACGCCTCTTAACTGCAATGTAGCACCAATGAAGTGTATTTCACCAACAAAGGAGCGGATATCGGTGCCACCGAGGACTTTGTCCACGAGAAAAGCAATGATTTTTGGGGTGTTGGAATCATTTGAGGTTTGAATTTGAAGAAAAACCTTCGTGGAGCCCAAGCTGTCGGGACCTCTTCTACGCAATGATGATTCGAGATCGTCTATTGAAAAATACAGCTGACATGACAAATTGAAGTAAAATTTAGTTTTCAAAACCCTAGTTATAAAAGTACGAAGAAAACAGTATTCATTTGATAACTTACTCGAGGAGAATTAGGACAAGTGGTCCACAAACCGAGACGTACTCCGGAGAGTATTACAGCAATCCCACACATCTCTCTCCCTCTCTTTCGCCGCGACCGTCCCTCTTTCCCTCCATCCCTTTTTGTAGTCGAATAGTTATCAAAATAAAGACTAAAATTTGTAGAAAATTGGGTGTAGAGCCTCCGTAGCATAGTGGCAGTGCGTTCGCTTCGTAAGCGAAAGGTCGCGAGTTCGATCCTCGCCGGGGGCTTTTGAAACTTTACTGCCAAGTGGTGATGTCATTTTCGAGAACAAAATATATGCGAAATAATATAAATCAAACGTATTATTTTTATACTTTAGCTTATATTTAATGACGTTTTCCAATAAAGGAAAAACCTTATCTTATCCATGAAAACAGCTCATATTTTAAATTGAAAAGTAATTTTCCATATTATGTCTTCACAAGTTTTTCAACTCTCAAAAAACAGATTTCATTTTTTTCTTATTGGAGTTTGCTTATTGTATTTAGAAAGCATTGGCATGATCAGAGATTATTTGCCGGTTAGTATTATAGTTTTCTTTTATACTCTTTTTAATTTTCTCTTGTTTCTTGGCCCCTTTTCTTTGCATCTCTTTTCTCCATCTAACAAATCTTTGAGAGGCCAAGAGTTGATCACTTCAAGGACATCTTAATCTCTCTTCAAAGTGCTTTAAACTCGAAATTGTGTGGATCAAGTGTGTAGTTTTAGGATAGAAATTCTTCGTCTTTGCTAGGGAAAATGTCTTACATGTGAAACTTGTGTTACCTGTGAATTAACGTGCCTAAGGCAAACAAAATTTAATTTATTATTTTTCTCTTGGATTGGTTATCATAAATTTTTGTTTATTCCAATGTAAGATGCCTCTTAATAAGATTAAATCTTGAAAAGGACTTCCCTAAAAGGTTGGAAAAAGTTATCACAGGCAAAGTGTTTGGAATAATTCTTGAATTAAATGTCTATTGTTGATTTGACCCATCTATCATACACAAGACATACCCCTTTTACCAGGTTACTGTTCCTTTTTCATTCCTTCTGAGCACAAAATAGTCAGCAAAATATATGCTAAATAATATGAATCAAACATATTGTTTTTTATTATTTTTAAATACTTTAGCTTATATTTAATGACATTTTCCAACAAAGGAAAAGCCTTTTCTTTTCTTTAAAAAGAGCTTATATTTTAAATTGTAAAAGTAATTTTTCATATTATGTCTTCACAAGTTTTTTAACTCTCAGAAAATAGTTTTCATTTTTAGGTTCTCTTCAAGTTAGGCCTCTTTTCCCTTTGGCCCACTTTCACTATTAATTTTCGGTAATTCTTCTTGTACATCAAGACATGAAGCCTTATTAATCCCAGCTATGTGTTAGAAATGCTTGAACTTAAAAGTTCTTGATTTGTTCCGAGGCTTTGATCCTTTGTTATAGGTTTTTGCCTATTTCAACTTTTTAACCTTGAGCATGTAACCCATTTTACCTTAGGTTAGGTCTAACCACATGTACTCAACTTTTTAATAAGTCCATAAAAAATTATACTCATTAACAAAATATGTTTTCGTAACTTCCATCTCCATTAACAACCACATATTTCCCCATTTTTAGATTACACTCTCTATCTCAAGGTTTGGATCAAAAGAATCAACTGATATAAATAGGTCATGGGGAGACAAATATACCAAATCAATGGGACCTTGAAGGTTCAAATAAGCTATTCAATTTCTTTATACATATAATATATACACTATAAATCTGTCCAAATATTTAAAAACAGTATAAAAAAGAAAAGGCTCAGCGCTCAGATTCCTTGAAAGCTTTTGAGGGGGACATATAAGATAAATCGAATATTCTTTTGGGGAAGGAAGATGAATCCAATATTTGAAAGCAGAGCAAAGCATAACCAACATGCATGTTATCACCAATGATGAGAATATTCAAAACTCAAATGCTACAAAATACTCTATTTGGCAAAAAAAAAAAAAAAAAAAAAAGCAACAAAATACAACCAACGTATCTAACTTACTTTACAAGGACGAACTCTAATTAAGCAAGTACATTTTCAAACCGCACTTATAGTTAAAATATAACATCACATAAACACTCGGGACAAATTAATTACTCAAGCCCTAGCTCTCGTATAAATAAACACTAGCAGATCATGCACGTGTTAAAAAAATAAAAAATTAAATTAAATTGTTTTAATAATTTTTTATTTTTTACCATAAAATTATAAAATTTAAATTTCATTAATCAATTTTTAGATAAATTATAAATACGTATAGTTGAAAAAGGCATGTAAACATGACTATGAGTAAAACATTATTATAGATAAATTTACTAAAATATCCTTATTAACCCCATTTATTTTCTACTTATACAATAAGTGGTATGGTAGTTAATAAATTTAATAAAAGATGTAAGGTAGCAAATTGTCGGTTATAAGTAGTTAAAAAAAAAAAAGAACTTTCCCCTTCATACAAGCGCATCCGAACTATGTGTACAAAGAATTAAATTGAGTGACAATAAAAAAAATACCTAAGTAAATCTATAAAAAGAAAGAAGAATAAAAAATAAAAAAGCAGCAAATAATTATATCCAAAGGCCATGATAGTAAATAATGTCTATTATAAATAAATAATACACCGTTATTTACATGAATAACGAATCATATTTATGATATATGATCAATACATTGGAAAATAAAAATATGGATGCATAATGCATTATATCCTTTATTACAAATATGTAGTAAGTTTAAAACTATATGTGACTATAAGTTAAAAATATGGCTACATAAATAATAGGATGTGTTTTTAATAGATGTACGTTTTATGAATGTGTATTATGTTTAAATTACAAATAGGATAAATGGTTTAAGTTGTAGTAGAAATTCATCATCAAAAAAATTGGTTTAAGTAGTAAGGAAAATTGGTTATGGAGTGGGTTTGAATTTTTTTTTCAATTACCATAAAAAAATATTTAATAATTATTTATTATAAACAGATAATAAGAAACTTTCCTTTTCCTTTTAATATAATAGATAATTACCGTTATCACAGGAATTGTCCCGATATGTCGAAATCCCAAACATTACTAAACATAACCTATGAAATCAGTAGAATAACTTGAACTCTGCGTAGATAAGCATTACGCGCCAGTGTAAGCAAAGAACGTTCCCACTACGTATTCAAACTTCAAATATTATCGAGCGTAGTCAATTGATCTTGATAACTACTCAAACTTGAGCATTACGTAGTTAGGGCCTAAAATTTACTAATCAAAACCCTTGTTACAATGTATGACATAGGCGAGGATTGAAATGATGACTTACTCGACGAGAATTCGGGCAAGTCATCGTGGAACCGGGACGTACGCCGGAGAGAATTACACCGGAACCACACATTTCTGGCTGGGAAGGTATGTAAGATTAAAATATTGATGCCTCTGTAGCATAGTGGTAGTGCGTTCGCTTCGTAAGCGAAAGGTCGCGAGTTCGATCCTCGCCGGGGGCTATTTCGGCAAAGTGTTAATAAGCAAAATATATGGTAAATAATATAAATCAAACATATGATTTGTATACTTTTAAATATTTTATCTTATATTTAATGAGATTTTCCTAACCTTATCTTTTCCTTGAAAACACCTCACATTCTAAAATGGAAAGTAAGATTCCATATTATGTCTCTACAAGTTTTTAACTCTCGTAAAATAGTAAAATAAATGATAAATAATATAAATCAAACATATTATTTTTATACTTTTAAATACCTGACCTCATATTTAATGGCATTTTCCAATAAAGGAAAAACCGTATCTTTTCCTTGAAAACAGCTCACATTTTAAAGTGGAAAGTTATTTTCCATATTAAGTCTCCATAAGCTTTCAACTTTTAGAAAGTAGTTTTCAAATTTTTTTTTTCTTTCCTCCTCGGAGTCTGGTTCTTGTATTTAGAAAGCTTTAGCATGATTAGAGATCATTTGGTCGCTAGCATTTCAATTTTTTTTCTTCTTTTTTTTTTTATTCTCTTTTGTTTTTTGGCCCCTTTTCTTGCCTCTTTTTTCTCCATTTTAAATTTTTAATAGGACAAGAGTTTATCACTTCAAGGATATCTTAATCTCTTTTCAAAGTACTTGAAGTTCGAAAATGTGTAAATCAAGTGTTTATAGTGTTAGGATAAAAACTCTCCTTCTTGCCCATGAGACTCATTACCTATGAGTTAATGTACCTAAAGCGAGTACGATTTAATTTTTTCCTTTTCTCCTAGATTGACTACTCTAAATTCTCTTTACTCCAATGTAAGATGCCTGTTAACAAGATTCAATTTTCAAAAGCATCTCCCTAATGCCCAAAGGAGTTAGCAAGGGATAAAAGGGATAATTCATAATCATATGCAAGATAAACCTTGTTTAAGGATCAAGTCTAGTCTCTCATTGTCTCTCAACTATCCTACAATATTAGGATTAGTATTTTGGGGTTACAATTATCTCTATTCATCTTGAGCTTATTCAATTAAGAGACATAATTCCTTTGATAAAAAAATTTAAAAGGGAAACTATAAAATACTCTCATAAACTTTTGCTCAAATGTGAAATGACTTTCAAAACTTTAAAAGTGAATTTTTTAACCCTCTTAGCTTTCAACTATCAGCAAAGTTAAAGGGCATTTAACATTTTCCATAAAAAAAAATTTTGCATGCCTGTTTGTTTGCCTTCAAAGGGAGAGACAGAGAGAGTAAAGTACAACTTCTTTTAACAAGATAGACAAAAAGTAAAGGGACTAATAAGTGAGATAACAATCAAAATAATGAAAAAATTTTCAAATCAATAAAAGAAGAAAGAGAGTCCACTTGTCAATGAAATAAATAAACAAATATATATATATATATATGTATGTTAGATTCCAAGAGTAATAAGTAATATGTATGAATAGGGGTGTAAATGAGACCAGCCTACTCGCAAGCCACTCGATTTTGGCTCAACATTTACTTGAATTCAATTCATTCATAATCAAGTCGAGTTCAAGCTGAGTTTAAATATTATTATTATTTTAATCAAATTTATGACATTTATTAAGATTATCGAGTCTAAACAAATTTAATCGAATTGAACTCAAGTTTAATAAATTAAAGCTCGATCGAGTTCAAGTTGAATTCAAGTTTCGAGTTTTTTTATTTGAATCGAGTTCAAATTCAGTACTGTATCGTCTCAACTCGACTTGTTTTGTAGCCCTATATATGTGTGTAATAACTTTGACCAAGATCAAATTTATCCTTTGATTTGGTAACAAGCGCACATAGGGGTAACCAAATACTCAAGATTAAATCTCTTCTCGTTCATGTCAAAAAAACGTGCTAGAAATTTATTTATCGAATTTGGTATTGCATGAACATATTCATTCATGTAGCGATCATGTGTGTACTCCATTTCCCCCTTTTATTTCATGGTATTGCATGAACTTATTTAATTTGCAAAAATTCAGACATATCCTCTTTTATTTCTTGGCCTTGGACACGCGTACGACATTCTAGCGTTGGCTTGCTTTGGACGTGTTGTGCTATACCATGCAAATGCGGATTCAGATGAATTGATCGCTATATTGCTATTGCTACTCGCCATATGCTGCTCTTGCCTCTGTTTTTTTTTGGGGGGGATAACAACGAGGTGAAAAAGACTATTTGTTTGCAAATTAGAGCAAAGATGAGATTTCGAAACTGAAGTTTTGCTTCAGTCTCTCTCTCTCCCTCGGATACAAAGTAATGGTAAATAAAAAAATAGGCCATGGGCATTTGCAGGTTTTCAATCCAAATTTAGTCATCTTTACTGTGCATGCCTTTTTTTAAAATAGAAAATGTTAAATATCTTCAATTATGCTAATGGTTAAAATTAATGGGACCAAAAAACTCACATTTAAAGTTTTAAGTATCAATCCACAGCAAAACAACCATTTAAGGGGTATTTTTCAATTTCCAAAATTTTAAGGCCTTTCTTTTTCCCTTAACAGTGACAACATTTATCTTACTTTTCATTTGCTCTAAACCTGGTCCTAACTCCCTTTTTTTTTTTTAATATAAAAAAAAAATCCACTTGCAAAAGACCAACCCTCATTTGAAAATTTACCCACTCATGAGGGGTCAATTGGTTTTCCTTCACCGTTCGATGTCCAATTAATGAAGTTTTCACCTGAGCTTGATTGACCAATCAACTAAAATAACTCTCTCATGGGAGACATTTAATGCTTATAAAGACAAACTTGGTTTTAAATGGGTCTTTTCTTCTTTAAGCTTTTCCCGAGGGAATTTTTCAATTGATGTACAAGTTTTTTGTTCTTTTTATTTGGAGCAAAATGACTTGAAAGAAAATAGTCAAATGGTTAGGAAAAATAGGGAATATCACTGAAAAGGGAATAAAAGTTGACTACTCCAAGTAATATTTATTTATTTACAATATTTGCCTCCACTGTATTTACGGTAAATGGTTATCTTAAAACGCGTAGAAACTAGCTCTCCTTTCTTCATACTTTGGCAGTCATTTTCTTGATATGCCTTGTAGAAGTTTTGTGCCTTCCGATGGGTCTTTGCTCATGCGCTTAATCACGTTTGTCATATCCGCCGATGGTCTAACAAGATTCGGAAAAAAGGGTTAACCTTGACATAAAGCTCCTTAGCATGAATGGAGTGTAATTGGATGAGCATAGCATTGATTGTGTTTTGGACTCTGTGTTTTAATTTCGAGCAATTTTCTATAAAATGCCCTTTTAGGTGATACAACTCACCAGTGTACATAGCAACTCAAACTAAAAATAGGTATTGGTAGTTCAATGGAAATGAAGAATAGGAAGTGAAATGGAGGTTTTGAATGTGAATATGGATAGATATCATGCACCAAGATACAAATGCAATCAGTGGTTGAACTCGAAATAAAGTTCGATATAACTTATAAATACAAAATTTCACTTGGGGTTTCAAATGAAAGGGTTAGATTCAACTCACTAACTCACTTAAACAAGGGTTCACCACAATTTCAAAATCAAAATTGATAAGAATGCAAAGAAGATTAAAGAGTAAAAATAGCACTCGATAATTCGGAGAGAATAGGCTCAAAGAGCTCAAGAATATCCTTACTTAAAAGGAAATGTTCAAACATGATTCCACTGTCTCCTTCGACTACTACTTACAAGAGTTACTATTTATAATATATCTTAAAACCCTAATGGCAAAAGTATAAATAAAATATAAGGCCTTAAACCCTAAAGTAGACCCATGAATCAAATTAAGGAAAATATTTACAAGTGTATAAAACTATGTGTTTAACAAAAAGACTCGGTATGCAATCATTTGAATTGTCCTAGAATGAGTAAGATTCGAACCAGACGAGGATAGTAGTTAGATGTCTGAGTTCGAGTAGTAATCCCGAATGTCTTACAGTGTTTGGCCGAGATGCTTGAAAGGTTAGCCCATGTTTGCCAAGTTATAGAATTTATCGGCATTAGTCTTCTCGTACCGTACTAAATAGTTCTTGGCTATTTGCTCTCTTAGCTTCTCGGCAGACAACAAGCTTATTGCTAAGTTGTAACTTCACCTCTCGACCTTTTGCTATTAGCTGGGCCTCAACGAGAGCTAGACAACCTCAGGTCCCAACATGTCGACCTCAACCCGGAGATCATCATTGGCTAATTCCTATTATTAACCCTAGGTTGTAATCATACTGCTAGTAGAGGTCATATTATTTAGGCCCAAACAAAGAAGTCTCAAGCTCCAGTCCCCACTCATCTTAATAGATAAAGGAGTTGAGTCATCAAATGTAAGATATGAGTTAGCTACCTATCCAATGATTTTAAGCCTAACTTGCTTCATATAAGCTAAGTGTTTGGAGATAACTGTATATCCCTAACTATTTCAAGCTATGGGTACATCTAATATGGTTGAAATGGACCTTCAATATTTGGTACTATTTTTAGTCTAGTGATGGTTATAAGAAGTTTACCTTGATCTAAAGGTAGGTTATTAATAAGCTCTTAATTGCTTATATTTTAGAGAGTGATTTTTAATAAATTTTTCTTGAATTTTGAGTTTATTTTAAGAAAATAATACTTAATTGAGTAAAATCTTATTTTATAGATTTTGGAATGATCTATAGAGGAAAATGTAAAAATAGAAATTAGTTTTTCTCAATTCGAAGCTAAAATGAGAAAATTTTGAAGATTGACACCGTCGTTTCCAATGAAAAATTTAAGCAATGTTAAGGATGGTCAAAAAGTTATTTTGCATCGTTTATATGAAGCTTCTTTGAGGACTTTTTAGTAGAATTATGAGAGCTAACTTTTCAAAGACTAATAGGACTAAATACTCAAGAGAGCAAGGAACTTCAAAACATCAAGATTTAAGGCTTACATTGATTTTATAATCTATTCTTCTACTTTTCTTTTAGATCTTGTTAAAGATTCTTACTTTATCATGAATAGAGAGTAAATCATTTGTATTTAGATCTTATGGAACTTAGATCCATCATATGACATTGGTTTTTATTAAATCTAGTGAATTTTTTTAGTTTTTCTTGATTCAATTATATGTGCTTGATTACTTAGATTAGTATTTTCACGGGTAATAATCTAAAATTTAATATTGTACAAGAGAATCAAAAGATTTCTTATATGATTAGATCTAGGTATAATAAATGAAGATTCTTATAAGTTTAAAGATAAATTGCAAAATCTTTTCGAATCTTTAACACTATTTTTAAAAGAATTCGTTGTGCTTTAATACGATCTTAGATTATATTATTAAGAAGAGATTATAATAGGTGATTTTAAAATTAGGGTTACTAGACTTAAGAACATTATTAGCTTTAATAGAAAATTCTCCCTATTAAGAAAAATAAAAATTGAATTAGATTATCTTTTATGAAAGTCACATGCGTAAATTTAGGAGAAACAAAGATCTAGATATGAAATAGAATCTTGAGTTAATTTATAATTTGATTTCTTTCTCATTTAGTTGATTTGATTGAATCTTAATTATTAGATTTATTAATTTTTGCAATTTTAGTCAAATTCTTTAGTTTCATGAATTCGATTTTACTTGTTAGATAATAGAGAACTAGTTAACATTAGTAATCATAGTTTCTTTAAGACGATATCTATTTTTTGAACTATATTACTAAATGATAGGTGCACTTGCCTATTTTTCACACATCAGTTATGGTTTACATTCAGCCCATTAGATTCCAAGAACTTAAGCTAGATAAGTCTCGGTATTAATTAGCTCTTGAACTTTGCTTTTTAGCCTCCAATAGTTGTTTGCTGAATGACCTTGTGTTAGGGCTAATTTGGGTGAATTGTCTTACTAAATGTTGCAAATAGGCTTACTTTAGTCTTAGTTGGAAATCGTGGTGGCTCATGGTTTTAGGTTCCTTTCTAATTGGGCATTTTTTTTTTCTATTTGGCTCACTTTTATCATTAGTTTTTAGTAATTCTTCTTAGGCGTCAAGACACAATCTTATTAACCTTAGGCATGCGCTAGAAATGCTTGAACTCAAAGTTGTTGATTCATTTCAAGGTTTCAACCATTTGTTATAGGTTTTTACCTCTACTTCCAACATGTTAGCCTTGAGCATGTAACTCGTTGAGCCTTAGTTTTGGTTTAACTACTCATGCTCAAGTTTTTTAAATTTATAATAAAATTCTTCTTATCAGTAAAATATGTTTTCAGATTTTTTTCCTTTTTGAAATTTTGTCTTGGATTTTCGCCTTTTAAAATTTTTCTTTTTTCATCCCAAGATTTTTCATTTCTTGTTTTTTAAAGTTTTTTTTTTTTTTTCAATTTCTTTCTAAAGTTTAGAAGTAAA
The DNA here is from genome assembly GCA_024138015.1 of Lumnitzera littorea. NCBI lineage: Eukaryota > Viridiplantae > Streptophyta > Magnoliopsida > Myrtales > Combretaceae > Lumnitzera > Lumnitzera littorea. The sequence continues at coordinate 38,587,624 of JAMXBB010000006.1, read as the reverse complement.
GACAAAGATAGCCTATTGGGATGACAGCCATTTATCAAGCATCATTTATTTGTTTGTAATAACAACTACAACAACTAAATGTAACATAGTAACAGATAAGGTGACTACTAGTTTTTCCAAGAGCTATTACTTGCTAGGGCTATATGAAATGGACCTTTATAGACTCAAAATGCATTTTTCTTTTCTTTCATATCATTAACTTTTTTATATTCTTACTTTTTATCATTTGCTTGTCTCCTTTTACTACAAACAAAAGAATGAGCTGCATATGAGAGATGCAAAACTAAGATTGTTAAATGAGAAATCAAATGGCTTTACGTAATTGACAGTTAAGAAACTAGATGGCGATTCTTATCCTACATGTTTTTTCTTAAAATATTAATAATGAAGTCCATTTTATGATAATCTCGTTAGTTACTTAATTTTCTATTTCTATAACAAGTCAAATTTTCCTCCTTTTTGTTCTTATATTTTTTTGAAAACTCTCTTTTTATATTTTTCTTTTAACGAAATCCTTGAAATTGCCCAAAAAAAAATTGAAACATTAAATATCTCCAACTTGACAAATCAATTTTTATATACAAACAAGGGTATTTTATGAAACAAAACAACTTAAAAGGAATGGCTTAGGGTGATTATTTAACAATAACTAGGGTGATGAGTTATATGTGTAAGGTGATAACTCCTATTTATATGTTCACTATCGAGGTTATCATTAATAGAGATTTCATTGATATTATTAATGGAGATAAGTTGGATGGCAATCCTATTAGTTAGAGGAAGACTTTAACTTAGCAAAATTGTATGAAGGGGCCTAGATTGATATATATGGGATTCGTTGGGCTACGCTCTACATGATCAAATGTGCAACTATTCCAAATTAAATACAATAAAGACTTGATAGAGCATGGTTTTTATTCTATTGGAAAGTGTTGTCTCTCGAATCAAAAGTTTTTCATTTGCCAACTTATCAAATTGACCATTGTCCCATATTTTTAAATACGAAACCAACTATACTGGATCAGGAGAAGCGTCCCTCCACTTTTAGCCTATCTGGATCAAACATTATGATTTTAAAAGGTTGGTATGTGATGTTTGCTAAACAAATACCGATTCATTGGTTGCAACAATAAAAGATTTTCGAGATGTAACTTCTAAGTGGAATATAGAGATGTTTAGAGTAGCTCTCGGGAGAAAAGAAAAAGAAATTGGAGGCCTATACTAAAGACTAAGGTTGCAAATTAGGCTAGCTGAACCAAGCCGAACTTTTGAAGACTCTAACTCAACCAATTTAAAAATTGTTAAGCATGAGCTCGAGCTTAAGCTAAACTTTTATTAAATCTGTAAGTTTAAGCTTAAGTTCGAGCTAAGTTTTTATCTAACCTACAAATTAAGACTTGAACTCAACTCATTTATATATATAAGCTTTGTCTTGAGTTTAAACTCATCTCATTTATTAATTAAGCTTAAGCTCAAGCTCAAGCTCAGCTAAGTCTAAAGCGAGCTGAGCTCAAACCTTCTCACAAGCCTAAGTATACAAAATAAATAAATATATAAATAAAGAGTTTAACAAATAGTAAATAAGGATTAGATTATATATTATGATTATTGTACAATATATTATATATTTATATATTATATAAATATTACTTTTTGGATTTTAATAATATATAATATTTGTAATATAGATAAAAATTGTAAGCCAATTCATTGGTCTAAACGAGCCTACTCATGAGTTTTATCTTGAACTTATGCTAAGCTTATTTACTAATTAAGCTTGAGTCGAATTCAAGTAGCTCACATGCAGTTTGTAAACAACTCAATTCATTTACAATCATTTTAAAGGCATAAAAAAAGGAGCAATCTTACCAATTGCTTTCTTAACAAATTTAGAAAAGCAACTTCATGCTGAATAACTATGGGTTTTTAAGTATGAAGAATTACTGTAAACAATTGTCACATCTTATTTCGATTTTCCTTAATTTAACCTATATTAAACTTAACCCGCTTAATATAAATTACTCAATATTAAATTAAAGAAAAATGTTTTTAAAAAATATTTAAAAGACATTTTTTAAAAATAACTCGGAGTCGCCAACTGACTAAACTGGTAAAAAATCAAATTAAAGTTTTCAGGTGAGAAAACCCTAATTTAGCCGGTAGTTTACCCATTTATGGATTTTTTTAAAAAATTAATTTTTCAAAATATTTAACTAGAAAATTTGAACTCTAGGATTAACCTATTAAGACCAAGTTAACATGTAACAATTTAAAAGAAACTAATCAATGGGCCTTTATTTTATAATTTTTCTAAAAAAATGTAAAAATATACAAGGATGTAAAAATGAAAAAAAAAAGAGAATTTATTGGTATTATGAAATTTCTGTACAAAATGAAAATAAAATAAAACATGTTACAAATTTTATGGTTGCCTTAGAGATGTTTACGTACTCATTAATTAGGATCAAACTGACCATAGTTCTTATTTTCCTAGAAAATATTTAATGAGTTGATAAATTTATTTATGAAAACAAGCTAAATTTATATTTTTTAATTAATTTATTTTTATTAATAAAAATCATAAAGAAGGAAACACTAATTTTTATTCCCAAAAAAAAAAAAAACCTAAAGACTTAATTTTCAAAAAGACTCCAAGTTAGTGTTTTTATTTTAGGAAAAACCAACTATATGATAAAACCTTTTAAAATATCTAAATATAATTTTTCACGAAATATGTAATTGATGTGGAAAATATGTCTAATATGCTTAAATCATGGAAAAAATGTTTAAACCTTGGAAAAGATGTTTAAACCATAGAAAAAATGTCTAATCCATAGAACATATGTATAACTATAAAAAAGATATCTAATACATGGAAAAGATGCCAAAACCATGAAATAGATACCTAAATATGGAAAAGATGACTAAATCATGGAATAAATACCTAAATTTGGAAAAAATGTTTAAATTATAAAAAAGATGCATAACCAAGGAAATGATGCCTAAGTTATAAAAAAGATACTTAATTAAGAAAAAGATACAGTCCAATTCTAATCTTCTAAGATATGCAACCTAAATGCAAATTTTATTATAAAGATATGAATCTTAATAAAAATATATTGTTGAATATAAAAAATAATTGACTTTTATTTTTTTATAATTTTTTAAAGATGTTAAAATGTGTAAAAATATACAAAAATGCAATTAAAATGAATTTAGATAATTTTTTGTTACGAATTTTCAAAAAATAAAAAAAAATTATAATTTTTTTTGTGATTATCTCGGAGGTACTTACATACTCGCTAGTTAAGATCAAATTAATATAGTTATTTTTTAAAAAAATATTTAGTGGTAGATTTCTTTTAAAAAAGAAATCAAGTCAAATTTACGTTAGTTATCAATTTATTGTTTTAAAAAAAAAAACCATAAAGAGATCTAATTTTGTAAATCTACTTTTTTTAAATATACCTAACTAACTAAATTTTTTAAAAAGTCCAGTTAAGATTTTTTTTATTTAAAAAAAAACTACTTCATGTCAAAAATTAATTTTTTTCTAAATTTTAAATGCAAGATATATTAAAATACAATCTAAATACATATCTTCTCTTAAAATATGAATCTTGGAGGAAAAGTATGCAACTTTTTTCTAAAAAATGCAATTTTAGGTTAAAAAAAAAACACAATTTAACTAAAATAAATAAATTTTATCAATTTATCTAAAAAATTGCAAAACTTTAAAGTTTATTAAAAAAAACCTACATGTAAAAAAACAAGTTAGTAAAAAAAAAGCAATTAATTGAAAAACAAAATAAATAACTAACTATGATAATTTACTCAATTACCTACATAAGTCGGACCGTGCACATGATCAGATTGAAATGATCATGCGTTGTTGATGCGTAAGTTGCCACATAATCAGATGTGGCTCGTGTGTGCTATAATATCAGTATTGTTCGTGTGATAGAATGTGCAATGGCATGTAGATGTGATCAGACATTCGTGCAGCGAAGTGTTGGATGTCATGAAGTGTTGATCAAATGTAGACATGTGTACTGTATCGATGTAAAGCAATGCAATCATGCGTGAAGTAATGCAGGATGTAGACAGTATGTTTGGTGAATTTGTGAAGTGCTAATCGGTAGGTGTATAGACATTACGTGAGAGTGATCGTGGACATGGAGATTGAGTGACGTAAGCATATGTGTGGAGTATTCCGTGTCAGGCATGCATAATTGATGGACAGTGCCATGAGATGTGTCGAACGTAGGGCTGATTGTGTATGTAATGTAAATTGTAAAAAAAGTATATTTTTTTACAACTTATTATGCACTATTTATAAACCATAAATTTGTATTTCTTGGATCTTTCTAAATAAAGATTTGACCCTAAGAAATCCAAGATACGATTATGCCCGATTTGGATTTATTAAATTCATTTAAGATTTAATCCAGTTTCTAGAAACCACACACTTATTTGGGCTTTCTATCTTGGACCTGATTTAGTCAATCTCAATTTAGCCCAAAATATACATTAAACCATTTATTAAATCTTAAGCCTTTTTAGCCCAATATAAATTAGATAAAAGTCCACTTTATATTTGGACTAGAATAAAAAATATTTTAATGAAGGCCAACAATTCAACGACTTAAAATTTATTAAATTGAATGTACATTTTTAACCATTGTCTGGTCCGGTCCGATAAGATCCTAAGCAACTGACTTGACTCGACACTTTTATTATTATCATTTTTTATTTTTATTTCTTTTTTTTTTAACTTAGCAAAAAAAAAAATCCTAAGAATGACAAAAATAAGGTATCTACAATTACCTTTTTTTGTAGTGAAGTTTGATTAAAACTTCACTACAAAAACAAAAGAGATGCTCATTTTTGTCAAATCCTAACTTGAATTGATTGGGTAAAGACTACTGACTTAAACGGTTAGCTAAGCTGTGTCTCATTTTGAAAAAAAAAATATTGACTTGAAAGGTTGATGCAAAGAATAAACTACCCATCTTAAAAGGATGGAGTAAAAGAATAAGAGCCCGTCTTAAAAGGAAGAGGCAAAGGAATAAAAACCTATCTTGAAAGGATAAGGTAAAGGAATAAGATGGCTTATTTTAAAAAGATAAGGCGAAAAAATAGGGGGTCTATCTTGAAATGACAAGATAAAAGATTAGGGTGCTTATCTTGAAAGGGTAAGGTAAAAGATTAAGAGTAGGAGGCCCGTCTTGAAATGATAGAGAAAAAAGATTAAGAGCTTATTTTGAAAGGACAAAGCAAAAAGGGTAAGAGGCCCATCTTAAAAGGACAAGGAAAAAAGATTAAGAGCTTATCTTGAAAAAACAGAGCAAAAGGATCAAGGCTTGTCTTGAAAGGAAGGGATAAAAGAACAAAAGATCTATCTTGAAAGCACAAGACAAAAGATTAAGGAAGCTTGTCCTGAAAAAACAAGACAAAAAAATTGAGAAAGCCTATCTTGAAATGATGAGGCAAAAAAATTGGGGCCTGTCTTGAAAGGACAGAGCAAAACGATTAGTATAGGCACTATGCCAAAAAATTGATGTTCTTAAAAGAAAAGTTGGCTTCTCGAAAGGATAGATCCTTCAAAGAAGAAAACTTAATAAAAGGGTTGGAAGGGATAGTTAATTGTTTTATATCCATAGATAACTTATATTCCTTAATATAGGATAGCAAAAGTTCTTATGATGAAGCTCTCTGAACTTTAAACACGGTATAACTAAAGTTCCCAAAATTTCTAGGATACCCTAAACTCTTGGCATGATGAAAAAAGTTTCTAAATAATTTTTTCATAAGATGGCCAAAGCTCCTCAATATTCTAACATTGTAGGATAATCAAAGTTCTTGTCCTAAGAATGACTAAGACTCCTGAATTAGATATCTAAAATTCCTAAGGAAGGATGACTAAGGTTCTTAAAATTTCCTAAAGTGATTACTGAAGTTTTTAACTCGATAATGACTAAAGTTCGCACTACAAATTCTCAAATCTTTTACTTTTTGACACTCAAAGGAAAGACTAGTGCTTTTTTATTCAAAAAAAAAAATGTTCATCTTTTTCTTGTTAACATGTAACAAAATTATACCAACTCTGAATGTTACAAATAAGTGGTATGCTCATTCTTTTAACCCATTAACCACTCTTTCTTCATCTTTGATTACTTGTCTGATATGATAATGGAATAGGGAAAAAACTTCGACTAAACACCTTTTTGTTCTTACTGTAGGGAACTCCCATTTGATTCTGGGGTGAAGTGCCTCCCATGCCCTAAGGGCATGCTTAACTTTTACATCCATAAGTTTCATATTAGAAAAAGTATCCTAATTATCTGAATTGTTTAGTCCAAGAGGACTTTGTCACACTCAAATAGCTTGTTTTCACTCTTGACTACGATTCTAAAAATTATGGTTAGTCGTGTACGTAATACACTTTGATTGATCTGAAAGGTTTTTTTCCTTAGGGTTACAATGCTGGTTTTTTATCATTGGCTTAAACAAGGGGAAATGTTGATGTGTTGGCCAATTTTTGAAAAAAATTAATATCTCAACTTGGGTTTAGAAGTTAAGAACCGTAATAGGAAAAGCTAAGATAGGCTTGCCCTAGTTTCATGAGCAATGATTGCTTAAGATAAGTTAATTTCTTCAGTCATAAAAAGTTTTGTTAAGGGTGGTATAGTGAGTAGGATTATAGAATTAAAGTTTTATTCCTTTGGGTGAGGAATCCCTTGCTCAAGTTTATGCTTTGAAGGATATTGGGGGAAAATTTAAGTCTTTTATCTTGGGATTTGTAGGCTAAACTTTTTTAAGATACTCATGTCTTAGGCTCTTTTTTATTGCCTTTTGGGATGCGACCACCTTACTTTTGTTTTCTTCTCTTTTTTTCTATCGTTTTTTTTTTCCTCTTTTTTTTTTCTTTTTTTGTCTTTTCCTTTTTTTCTTTTTCTCTTTCTCTTTTTTCTTTTTTTTTTTTTCTCTTTTTCTTTTCTTCAAGATGATCATTCTCTATATGCCTGAGTTTCTGTTTAAGTAGATTCAAAGCCCTAAAACCAAAAGTTTGAAGTACAGAAGCCCAGTGAAGTAAGTATGGCTTTGGGGGAATGTTTTTAACAAATTCATGGCCTTGCGATGTTTGAATTTAAATGAAATGTCTGGTTTGAAACTCTTCTTCATTTTAAAGAAACAAGTTATTTGTGACGATTATTGCTCATGAATTGATACGATTGAAGTAAGCATAAGTTAACTTATTCATTTTCTCTAAAATCAATGGCCCTAACCTCCCGATTGCCCTAGTATAGGGTGATTCCTGACAGGATTTATTTTTTGAAAAACTTCCCTCAAAAGACTCAAATGGGCTCACAAGGGATAAAAATGTTTAGGGAGTGAAATGAATGCCTATCATCCTTTCAATTTGTATATCACATGCAAGATAAACTTCCTTTAAAGAACAACTCTTATCCTCACTTTTATGTCTCTCAGCTCTAATAAGTGTTTTATGGTTAGTGCTTAGGATTAGGACTTGCCTCTTATCATTTTAAACACTTCAAATAAAGAGATACTTTCATCAATTTGATAATGAAACATTTTATGTTTTGTTTGCCCTTATTTGCCCCAGTCTTATTAGATAATACTAGATATTATGTGATGCTCTAATGGGTCACATGCCCTTTTGCCTTAAAAAAAATTACCCTTTTAGACTCAATTGAATGGGTCTTTTTATTGCCTCCCAACCTGTAAGCCTTAAAGTTAAGCTAAGTGACCGTAAGATTGAACTTAGAACACAAAGTTTAGAACAATCGGTTAAAGGATTCGATCAAACTCAAATTATAAACTATAGACAGAAAAATTAGTAAAAACGACCCCGTAAACTTGAATTTTAAAAAATAAATAATAAAATAGGAGACTATTAAATTTTCAAAATTTAAGTATAATAATTGTCAATTATCAAAAAGGCGAAAAGTGTAATCTAATAACTAATAAATTACTAGAGATAAATTATATGTATACTAAAAATTATAGAATGACCTAAATAATAATTAGGAATGTTCACAAGTACACCACACGTATTTACGTGTAGATAAAAATACGCGAAATTTTTTAAATTGTCTAAAACTTAGTAAATAATTAAGGAAAATTACTAATTAATTAAGAAAAAATTAGAAAAAAATCAGAGGAATCAGGAATGAGGTGGATGTGGTCATGGCAAGTTAGGAAGTGCAGAAAAAAAAATTTGCCTAATTAAAATCAAGCAACACAAAAACCAAAAACTAAGGGATTTGGACAATATCTTATCTAATTTAATACACATTAATTACCACAAAGCTTTATAAATAGGGAAAAAATTTACAGAGCTCCTTTAGACAGTTAGAAATCAGAGAAAAATAGAAAGCATCGAAATTCAAGAGAAAAACCAGAGAAAAAAAAAAGAAAGGAAAATTGTGCAATTAGGACTAGTGAGCCAAACCCACACCCCACCACCACCTGGGACCAAGCCACCACCACCACCCTACTCCAGACCCACCGTTTAGGTCGGCCGACACACTTGGACTGGAGTTGGACAGCCAAAAGGCATCGAACCGAGTGAGTCCCTTGTCTACTATAGTTTTGTATAATTTTTTAAAATTAATTATTTTGCCTAGAAAATTATGAAACTTATTATTCTGGGGTTTTATTGTATGTAGATATAGGAAAAAATAGTGATTAAGTTTAATCATGTCTGAAAATATAAGATTCTTAACAAATTAAGTAAGACCGAGCATGATTAAAATTAAAAATAAATAGGCTTAGGAGTATAGTTTGGAGCTCAAATTTTTTCTGTAGAATGCTTAAGTGATATAGAATAGTGCTATGAAGCCATTTTTTTAAAATTAATTTTTGAAAATTTTAAGTAAATTTTTAGCCCTAAAATGATGGAAAAAATTGGGTAATTTTGGGTTAATTAAGTAATTAAATAATTAATTACTGTTTTAGATAGTAATTAGATGTTTAGGAATGTTAATTTCTGTTGTGGAAACCTAATCCTAGCCTTTGGAGTATTAAGTGTAGTTAATTTAGAAATTAGGTAATAATTGTAGGAAAGTAGGAATATGTGGAATTGAAAATTTAATAAATATGAAAAATTAGGGTTATTTAGATAATATTATAATAAAAATCAGAAGATACTAAATCTGAAACAAAATTTAATTTTAGATAATTGTATAAAAAATGTAAGATTTTCTTACATCGGGAATAAATCCAGTCCTCAATTAAGATTAGCGTATACCGAATAATTTAGAATACTAAATTAAGACTCAATAGGATATTAGAATACTTGAGCTTAATGTGATTAATTTTACATTGGGATTTGAGCATATTTAAGACTTCAGAATCAAAACTAAAATCTAATTTAGGATCCAAACCCCGAAATAGGGTAGAAAGAATCATTAGTACATAATAGGTATACATAGAAAAAAATGAGTTAAATTATAACTTAGAATATAAATCCTTAAAGTATAAGTACTAAGAAAACCTATTTATATTATAGTATACCTAGTGACAAATCAGCTTGCAACCAAGTGATTGGGCGACTGAAAAATTCCAAGTAAGTTGGGTTATTGCTTACTATATTAGAGTACTATTTTTATGGTACTCAAAGATTTAAGATTGTATATGGTTGTGATTGTAAGTAGTTTAAGCACGTATTTGGTGTATCTGAATTCGTGCTGAAATTTGTAATATGATTGATTTCGTGTTATGATTAAATTAATGTGAAATTGTTTGAAAACCTTAAATGAAATTTAATCTTATTTGACTCTAATGACCTAAAATGTCATGCATTGCAACCCGTTAAGGGATCATTAGGATTCTCCAATCAAATACCGACTCCTTCGAAAGGGATAACGTAAGATTGGATAATGGTCCCTTCTTCATCCTTAGTCGAACTAAGTGACAGGAGAGGAGGTCACGACGAGGGTGAAGTCAATGGTTTGAAGGTAGTCGCGGGAGAAGTGATGTCTCCATTACACAAGCCTGAGTTTGGTTGTGAATTGCTACATAACATAAAAACTCCTCAACCCGAATTAGAGCCAGCAAAATTTCTCTAATTTCACAACGGACTGGACTACGTTATGCAATGACACTTAATTGTTGCATTGCATGAAAATAATTGTTTGATAATCTTGTTTGTGTTTATATACATTCATGAGTCTCCAATTTAACTTACTGAGCTGTAGTTGCTCATACCTTTATAGATTCTTTTGCAGATCCCGATTTCTGAATACTTTAAGTATTATGCCGCCTTACAATTACCCAGAGGTTCGTTCTTTTGAAGCCAGTGGTGTGAGGATCAATTTACTTAGTAGTAGATGTGCAGCTAGAGTGTCCTTTGTAGTTTGAGGATGAAAGATTGATAGTTGTTATGTAAATTAATGAACCGTTATGTTTATGTAGAGTTTCCTAGGAAGTTCTGTGGACTTTACATATAATTATGTATGTTTATTAAAAATTTGTAATACTCACCATAATTGTAGTTAAACATTTAATTGGACTGTTTACTTTAAAGTGAGGAGTCATTGACGCCTTATATAGATCATGTCAATGGTAGGTACTGTGAGACCAGTTATTATAATAGAATGGTTTACACGACGGAACTATTGCAACTTTGCGACTTCGCGACTTCGGAGCGTAACACAACCTAAGCTTATTCATAGTAGAGATAAACTTTATATTTGGTTTTAGGGTTGGAGCGAATGAGCCAGTTTTTGTGGAGTGAATGTTTAGGACCTTCTAGACTTGAAGGGGATTGGTGTAAATGGATAAAGCTCTGGGTGAAGTTAGTAGGCCATGTGTTTAAGTTTTTTTTCTAGCTCAAAGTGGGTTAGAATAGATAGGAAGATCTATGGTTTGTGTTTGGGCTTTTATGTCTAGAGCTTTTGAAAAGTCTGATAATTGACTCCTTTTTAAGGATTGTGTTTGGCTTATGCTTTTCTTGGAGATGGGTTATGTCACCACCATTTTCATTTATCAATTTCCAATGTACTTCCCCCTTTTGCCATTCAATATCAAGTTTAAGGCATAAACTACATAATGCATTGGGCTTAAAACGAATGATTGCTAGGATTAAGCTAGGGCTAAAGTCATTGCTATCAGTTGTCTTAACTTAAAAAACGAATGGCTATGTGTTGAATTACTCAAAAGTAATAACTCAAAGTTCGTAAAACTTGTATTAGTTAGTGGATTTTTTTTCTATTGAAAAATTTCAGAACTTTTTTGAAAAAATTTATTCTAACAAAAAGCATTTAAAAACACTTATATTATAAAAAATTATGTTATAAACAAGGTTACCGACATCTCCTAACTTATTGGAATGACTGAAAATATTACAAAGTTGACAAGAAGGAATGGCTATTTTACAAAATTAACAACTGAGAATAACGACTTTTTTACAAGTAAAAATTCTTGAAAACCTTAAATGGTACTAAAGAGAATCTATGTTATTAATGACTAGATTGCTAATATTATATATATATATAAAAAAGAAAAAGCTAGAAGTGATATGATGAGGATGACAAAGCTACAAAAGGATAATCGATAATTGAAGGGTTATAATTTTACGAAAAGGGTATCTAATGTTACAAAAATTTGAGCAAGGAACAATATAAGAATAATGGCTATTTATAAATCATAAGTAACAAATGTTTACAATTTGAAGGATTTTTACTTGTCTTTTTTTATGTACACAAAGGTTATTGAACAAATTTATGATACAATAAGTACGAATAAATAAATACACAAATAGCATGCAAGTAAAGCATACTAATGCAAATACAGGATTGGTAATTGGATAATAGTATGATAATTTTTTAAAAAAAATTCAGAGTTGTAACTTTATTAAAATCATTTGAGTACAAATGGCTAGACCCTTATTGGGTTTATATCTTTCTATAAGTATAGACGTTAACAAAGTGAAGAGAAAACTTTATAAAAGCAAAATATCTTTTAATAGTTTATAGAAGAATTTTTTTTCAATGGAAAAAAAAATATATGGAAAAATTTATACAACCAATATGTCACATGAGAAAATAATAAAATTACAACTCCTCACTTATGATATAATTTTTTTGAAAACGTTGTATTAATATTCATTTACTTGTCTACAAAAAATTTTAATGCAATTAAATAGGTTCGATCTTAAATCTTGTTATGCTACTTTTTATTTGTAAAATACAAAAAAAAAAAAAGCAATACATAATACCTATATTACAAAATAATACATGAGCAACTATATAATACACCAGAAAAAAAAATTAAAGATAACAATATATATATATATATATATAGCAAAGTATAGTGTAAAATTAATGCAATGAGCTACAAACGCATGTCATGCAATAAAGGTTGGTAAATATTAAATTATAGGAATGAAATCATTATGAACCTGCAATTAAGGATTATACTTATACATAAGTAGATTGGAATAAAAATAAAACTCATGGACACTTATATATAAGGGGATTGATTTTTTTAATTTCCTTGCTTTTTTTTTTTTAAAAAAAAAGAAAGTCTAATCAACCAATGATTATCAAATTTTCCTATAATTTAACAATGATTAATCCTTTAAAAAAAAAATAATGTAGAAGGGTAGGGTTTATAGGTTTCAGGCTTTGTAGCTTTGAGTATTTTTAGAGAAAAACCTAATAAGTTACATCGAAGTATAAGTGGGCTCACCTATCACTGTCAAGTGGAGGTAAAGACCATAATGACCCGAGGGTTACATAATAGCGGTCCATCCTAAGTTCCTAAGGTGGTTCAGGTTCGACCACATCTAAGTACATAAATGATTTTTCTTTTTTAAAAAAAAAAACCCTAAATCCCCAATAACGGGCCCATTGGGCCAAACTTTTCTTAAAAACCTGCCTTACCAAAACACAGTTAATACAACTATATTATAATATGTCATGTCCCAAACTAAAGAATCATAATAGTCCCGTCATGTAAATTAATCTACTTTAGAAGTTAACCGCCTTAGCTGGTAACGTAGGTATAACCTACCTAAGGCGTTTACCACTCCATTGCTTAGAAGTGCTTATTCAATACCCGGTATAAATCAACTTGTGGTGTAACCTTTAAAAATAGATTTTGAAAAATAATTTTTACAACTAAAATTTTATTAAAATCCACAAGCTTGCAAAGCATAGAATAAATTCCATTAACTAAAAACTAAGGGTTACCTAAGGAGATCTTATTAATTTTCTTATAAGTTAGTACAATCAATAAACCGAATAGAAATCCAATTAGATAAATCTTGAATCTCACTTCTTGATCCTGTTCTCCACCCTTCGGGTATCGAGCCTGATTTTTGGTTTTCTTTTTTTTTTTTTCAATTTTATTTCCCACTTTCCTAATTAATATTAAACCCTAACCCATTTAGTGTTAATTCTCAACTAAAGAAATTAGGAAATTCTGATTCTTCGATTTAAAAAAAAATTTGGAGTTGCTACCCGACCGGAGTCGGGAAAAAAAAAAAGAAACCATAATCAAATAGGTGGTTCAACTACGATTTAGCTATCAATCTTCGATTTCAGTTTAAATGAAAAACTAGAGGGTTTTGAATTCAAGGGTTAATCTATTAAACTCTAACAGATACCACTATATATTTATAGAAATTAAGTTTATTTTTCAATTTATAATATTTAAAAAAAAACAAAATGAAAAAGAACTTAAGTTTCTATAAATTTTATTGTCGCCCTGAAGGTACATACGTACCTGCTAATAGGAATCAAACGACCATAGTTATTTCCAAAAATTTTAGTGTGTTGATTAATTTTAATTTTGAAAATTGACCAGATTTACGTTTTAATTGATTTGGTTTATTTAAAAAAAAATCTAAAGGATTCTAAGTCATAAGTGATAAAAAAAAAATCTCTAAAACATCCTAAACAGTTTATTGAATTTTATTTTTCAAGATAACTTTCTTTTTCTAAATGGAAAATCCTAAAAACAACTTTATGCTAAACAGATTTCTAGAGCTAATACTTATTATTTGTATATTAAATAACTACCTACATAATAAATAAATATGTTATCCTTAACCTATATAAAACAACTAATATAAAAAGAAACAAATATTCTAATATATACATAACTACTTCTAACTAACTAAATATCTAGATTAATATAATACAATAATGATAATGAATAATGAAAAAAAAAACTTAGAAGATCTAAACCTTGCTTAGCTGTTCACTATATGGCACTGTGCGTGCTAGTTGGCAAGGGAATTTGCATATAGTTGATTGGTGGCAACAATTTAAGTCAATATAGATTGTGAAGTGGCTGATGGAGTTGAAGATTGGTTGTCGTGTTGGCACTGATCGTTGCAATGGACAGTATGTTTGGGTGCTATAGTAGTGTTATGCCAGTGCGTATGATCTCCAACAACGACTCAATGTGGGCAGTGACGTAACGTAGACAATAATGTAACTAAGTGTACATACGAATTGAAGACAATGGGCGTGTGAAGTGATGTATATATGCTGGAGTGTTGATCGCTGGACAAAGGAGATGGGAGACAGTTGCTTGGTGTTGGGGAAGTATTGATCAATGTGTGTAGATTGAAATTGATCATAAATGTATGTGTTTGTTGTTCATGCAAAGGTTAATGTGGGGATTGTTGATGTTTGGGTTGAAGACGATGTTGCAGTGGGTGTTGTGTTGTGGAGCTATTGTCAGTGCAGAGTACAGCCTGAACTGCAGTTATGGATGATCTTTATGTAGGTGATCGGCTACTGTAGCTACTATTCGTGGACTTGGATGTAAGGTTGTTACTGGAGCATCAATGTTGTGTAGATTGGGATTGTAGTGGCTACTACAGCTGTTATGTGAAGCGCTATTAGTTGTAGACAGTGTAAAGTGAAGGAATAAGGGACACGCGGATTGCTATTCGTGTTCAGTGTTTGGGGCGATGCATCGATGGTGAACTTAGTTCACTGTTCGTTGTAATGTTGTATGTTTGGCTGATGAACTATAAAATTAGTTTTTCTTTTTTCTTTTTTCTTTCATGCAGTGTAATTGTAGTGAGGGTATGATTGTGTTCTTTTTTATGTTGCGTGATCTCTATTTATAAAGCCTAAAACAAATCGTATTTATTATATTAATTTTAATCTGATTTGATAAAAATTAAAATAAATCCGAATCATTTATATTAATTTAAATCTAATTTAATAAAAATCAAACCAGATTCAAATCTTTTATAATAATTCAAATTCAAACAAAAAATATTTGATTAGATGTAATCCTGCATGGTCAACTCATTTTTTTTTGTAAAATATAAAAAACAGAAAAATAAAAGGCACATAGGTAACTAATGAGATTCATACCGATGACTTCAAGCTAACTTCATATTAATATCCCAATGCTTATCTGTTAGGCCGTTGACTTGTGCCTTGACTTTTAGTACAATTATTTGAACCAAGCTAAAACTAACTAATTGACCCTAAAAAAATTTACTTTCTAAAAATTCTAAAATAATCTTTATAATTTTTCCTTTTCTCATTTTTTTTGTATTTTCATCATTTTTTTATTTTTATTATTATTTATTATTTTTTAGTTAAAACCCTATTAAAAAAACAAAATTAAAACTATGGAGGGCAAAAATTATGTGTTTACATCAAGTAAATCTACTAGGGAAACCTGCAAAACAACTATAGGGAAATGAGCGACAATTTGCTTGCTCAGTAAGTAAAACGAAAACAATAACACATATTTGATAACAAGCAACTAGGGTTTTCAAGCAATTTTAGTTAGTGCAATGCATGATCAAGCAAATATCATTATATGACATTGACCGGTCATCATGAGATCAAAGAAATTTTACCCATTCTAATCCAGGTTTCCAAGAGTTTAACACTATATACTCACGAATTTGGTCACCAAACTAAGGCTTGTGCAATAGAGAACATGTTCCTCCCAAAACTACCTTCGAACCACTGATCCTAACCTGGCTACGACTTTCTCTCCCGTTAGTTAATTTAACTTAAGGTAGAAAAAGGATAATTTCTACTATTCTCAACGAAGGCGTCCTGTTTGGCCCACGCTTCCTAATCGTTATCCCTAGTAGGTTGCGATGTGAGTTCAATTAGTAGTTAAGCCAAGTTTGTGTTAGATTACTTTTGGGGTAATCAAGCAAATTCATATAATCTAAAGCACGTAATATCATGAAACAATTAACACATCAATCCAATACTCAAATAGCACAACAGTATTCAAGTGTACACACTGCATGCATACAAGCAACTAGCTTACAACCACAAATAAGTCATATACTAACGTCTCAAATTCTTTTTAACAATACTTCCACTGGATATTGATGATCATTCTCCTTGTGTGTTGTTCTCATCTCGTCTTTCTTTATTATTCCTAAAATTTAACATGACATCTTTAGTTCATGTCCATTATATAACATATGTGTTCATTTTGGACATTTCAATATATTTTCAATTGTGTCGGGTAAGTTTTTCTAAGGTGTTTATTAAATATTAGTTAAAATAGGATATCTTCTAACAAAGGTTCTGACTTGATATAATTTGCTGCCTAGTAGTTTCTGACTTCAATAGATTCTTAAAAAGTATAATCAAGCAACTTTTTTATCTAATCTCCAACTCCTAATGATTCAATATTCAGTACTAACCGTCTTCAAATTTCTAGTTGCTCTTATATTTTGCATCCTTCGTCAAACTACTTTCTAACTGAAGTTCTGACTTAGGTTCTAACCTAGTCTTATGGTATGGACTATTGTTCAAATGGCTTCTAACTCATGTTCTGACTTTGATAACGGTATGGAATTCGTATACAACTTACTAGTTGATCTGCTGTCAAGCTCCAGGTATGGTTAAGAATAACCAACACTAAAAAACATTCTAACCCAGTTTTAACGAAGTTTTTGACCCTCAGTTCAAAGTGAGATTCTTATTGAGGAGATTCTCGACTTTTTGCTTGTCTTAAGAAATAGGATGGAGTCCTAATATAAACCACTCTTAGGTACAGATTCCATTTTCTTAGTGTATTCAATATATTCACTCTAGATACATTCCAACTTACTTTTGATACAGTTTTTGACCTTGCTGCTACTAATATATCTAATTACTTCACATATACTCCACTTGCCATGTATTTCCAGAAGAGTATACCCTGCATAATCAATAAGTATCAACTTAAAACTTCAATCATCTACTTCCTTTCTCCATCATACTATCCATTAGTTTATAAATATACTAAACACTTAAAAAATCTAATCTTAAATCACCACATACCTATTTTTCCTTATAAATTATCCTTCATAAATCTACATTAAACCACTTTTAGCTACTATTTGTAGGGAAATTTAAAGTATACCATGGTTTTAAAAAATTTCATCAATCTCTTTTAACAAAATACCCTGTCCAACGCATTGTTCACATAGAAATAGGATTTTAGAAATAGAATTTTCTCAAAAATCCAACAACTTAATTTTAGAAATTCGATAACTCAAAATCAAAATATAACATCTTAGGAGTATGTTAATAAAATTTCAAGTCAAAACTACATGGATTGGTCTTTAAAAAACTTGATAAAAAATTGTTGTGCGAGACTTTTTTCTTAAGGACCTTATATCTACACTCAAAATTTTGAAAATCTGATTAAAGATTTTGACTTCCTTATGCAAAAATATCTAGGGAAGCCAAATTTCATAATTTTTTGTGATCGTTTGCTATTTTTTTCTACTTTTTGATGAAATCAGAAGAGTTTAGTGACTTACCGGAAGGTATGTTGGCCCACTTTGTCGTCAACCACTCCTTCAAACCACCACTTGGTTTCACTTTATATCTTTAATGGAGTTGCTTTTGATTTTTTTTTTCTAACCTGAATATAAGTGTTTATAGCTATGCTAGGTATCAATAAGTCCAAATCCAATCTCATGGATTCTGAAACTTCATTCCATGAAGCTGCATGTTCCCTCTCTATTTAAGAAATTTTTTTATCATATTTTTCTAGTTTTATTAATTTATTTAGTTATTTATACGTAATTTCGCGTAGTTATAATAATTACTGGTATATATATTTATATAATAATTATACCTGATGTAAATACATGTCTTTTATATATTATTTTATGTACAATATTAATTATATTATTCATATAATTTATTTCTAAGTGTTTGTTATTTTTCGAGACTTATTTCGCATGTTACTGATAATAAAATAATATAGTAAACTTATACGATTTTGGCTATATTTTTAATATTTTGTTATATTTTTAAATTTCGAGCCTATGACAACTCCTTAACTGATCTCAAGAAACCTTTAGTAAACTTCTAGCTTAATCGAGTTACTTTCCCCAATGCCTTAAATCGACTACCGAATCTACTAACACTAATACGAGTCTTACATAATATATAGATAAAAAAAATGAAAGCCCATTAATTAATTTTTATTTTTACATAGCTAGCCCACCAAAATCTCAATAGAGTAGTCAATTCTGCCAAGCTCTATTTCAATAACTTGGAATCGTCAATCAACTAAACTGGTAAAAAATCAAATTAAAGTTTTCAGGTGGGAAAACTCTAATTTAGTCACTAATTTACGGATTTTCTAAAAAAGTAAAATTTTTAAAAAATCAAAACTCGAGAGCTAACCTATTAATATTAAGTCATTATGTAAGAATTTTTAAAAAATAATTAATGCACCTTTATTTTATAATTTTCCTAAAAAATGTGAAAATATGCAAGGATGTAAAAATGCACAAAAATGAATTTTTTTTAATATGAAATTTCCCTAAAAAATGAAAATAAAATAAAACATGTTACAAATTTTACGGTTATTTTGTAGGTGTCTACGCACTCGCTAATCGGGGTTAAACCAACCGTAGTTCTTATTTTCCTATAAAAGATTTGGTGAGTTGATAAATTTATTTATGAAAATGGGCCAAGTTTACGTATTTTAACTAATTTATTTTTATTAAGAAAAATCATAAAGAAGGAAACACTAATTTTTATTCAAAAAAAAAAAAAACTTCAAGTTAGTATTTTTATTTTAGGAAAAACTGACTATGTAACAAAACCATTTTAAAAATTCCCATGCCTAAATGTAATTTTTTATAAAATGTGCAATTAATATAAAAAATATGTCTAAACCACGAAAATGATGTCTAAACTATAGAAAAGATACCTAACTATGGAAAAAATATCTAATCTATATAACAAATGTGTAATTATGGAAAATATGCCTAAATCATGGAGCAGATACCTAGATATCAAAAAGATGACTAAACCATAGAATAAATACCTAAATATAGAAAAGATGTCTAAATCATAAAGAAGATACTTAATTGAGGAAAAAATGCCTAAGTTATAAAAAAGATACCTAATTAAGGAAAATATAAGGTCCAATCCTAATCTTCTAAGATATATAACCTAGATGCAAATTTTATTATAAATATATGAATCTTAACAAAAATATGCTATTGAACCTAAAAACTAATGGACTTTTATTTTTTTATTATTTTTCTAAAAATGTCAAAATGTGCAAAAATATACAAAATACAATTAAAATGAATTAAATAATTTTTTATTATGATTTTTTTTTTTTGTGGTTGTCTTGAAAGTGTCTATGTATCTATTAATTGGAATCAAATTTACGTAGTTTTTTTTAGAAAAGATTTAGTAAGTGGATCTTTTTTAAAAAAAGAAATCGAGCTAGATTTACGTTAGTTATCGATTTATTATTAAAAAAACCCTAAATAGATCTAATTTCACAAATCTATTTTTTAAAAAAATACATAACTAACTAAATCTTTTGAAAACTCCAATTAAGACTTTTTTTATTTAAAAAATTTTACTTCATGTAAAAAATTAATTTTTTTTTTATAAATCATAAATGCAAGATATATTAAGATATGATATAGATACATATCTCTGAATATATGAATCTCGAAGGAAAAATATGAATCGTTTTTCTAAACAATGCAATTTGGGGTAAAAAAACACAATTTAACTATAAAAAACATGAAATTTATCCATTTATCTAAAAAATTGCAAAATTGCATGCCATATAGTCTATGTTAAAATTTATTTAAAAAAACACCTGTACTTGAAAAACAAATTAGTAAAAAAAAGTGATTAATTAAAAAACAAAATAAATAAATAACTAACTAAGATAATTTACTCATTTACCTACACAAGTTGGACTGTGTACATGGTCGAACTGGATTGGTCGTACGTTGTTGATGCGTAAGTTGTCGCATGATCGGACGTACAATGACATATGGATGTAATAAGACATCCATATGGTGTGGTGAAGTGTTGATCAAACGTGGATGTGTGTGTTGTATCGATGTAAAGTGGTGCAGTCGTACGTAAAGCAGTACAAGATGTAGATAGTATGTTCAGTGAATTCATGAAGTGCTAATTCGTAGGCGTGTATGCATTGCATGAGAGTGATCGTGGACATAGAGATTGGGTGACGTGAGCGTATGTGTGGAGTGTTCTATGTCAGGCATGCATGATTAGTGGAAGATTTAATCTTAACAAATTCAAGATATGATGATACCCAATTTGAATTTATTAAATTCATTGAATATTTAATCCAGTTTTTAGAAATCGTACACTTATTGAAGCTTTCTATCTTGGACTCGATTCTATTTATCTTAATTTAACCCAAAATACATGCAAATTCATTTATTAAATCTTAAATCTATTTAGCCTAATATAAATTAAATAAAAATCCGTTTTATACTTAGATTGGAATAAAAAATATTTTAATGAAGCCTAATTATTCAACGACTTAGAATTTATTAAATTAAATGTACATTTTCAACTATTGTCTAATTTGATCCTAAACAATTAACTCGACTTGATATTTTATTATTATCATTTTTTATTTTATTTGATATTTTTTTCTAAAAAAATTTACTTATTCTTTAATTTTATTTATTCCCTCCCACCATCCCCTCCCCCCCCCCCAAAAAAAACAGAAAAGAATCCTAAGAGTAACTAAAACGAGGTGTTTACAACAATGAAGTTAAGACATTACAAGTCTATCGATGGAGATAAAAATTCAAAGATTTATTAGGTTGAGATGGAAGCACAACAAAGTGAAAATCATATCATAGCGTTGTTTGATAACTTAGGGAATTGGATAGGTGCTATTAGCATATTGAGAATTTGATCTCAACTCTATTTCTGTTTTTGAATTATTCTTTTAAAGAGGCTCCTGAATTGGATATAACATATGGCAATTAAGGTTTTATTTTATTAGAATCAGATCAAACATCTCTTTCCACTTTAGTTTTTGCTTTAGATATTTTGCATGCTATTAAAGGTTTTGTATCGTTGAAAAACTCACATGGTGGGTTATGAAGCTTTTTCAAGAATTTTGGCCTACCATCAATAATTCTACGGTGATGCTTTGCATGTTTAGCTAACGAAATAAAATAAAGTGTGAATAAAGTTACAATTCTTAGGAATATAATAGAGAAACAATAGTTATTCCTTATAGTCATTTTAAAGTGTTATAAATAGATACAAAATATGCTTTAAAAATTAAAGAATTGTTATTCACTTAGTTTTCTAAAGGAACTGTAATTCCACATTTTTCAATAATAGCGATTTCATAGAATAGCTATTTCATCAACCAAATGCAATACTAGGTATATATGTGAAGAATAACTATTCTATTCCACCTTTATGAAATCAACTAAGTCTAAAGTATTATCCTTAATCACAAATAGTGAATAACGTGATTATTATTTGAGAGTTGATACATTCCTTTAGGAAACAAAATGAAAGGATACAAAGGGTGGATGGCAATTAAGAATGATCTTAAGAAAGCATACGATAAGTTGAAATGGGATTTCATTCAATATATGCTAAAACATTTAAGATTTCTAGGTTAATGGGTTTCCTTAATCTTATTTTGTATTTCATCGTCATCAATGTCTATTTTGCTCATTGGTTTTCCACTTAAAGGGTTTAGGCTGAGTAAGGGTATCCATTAAGGTGATCTATTTTCTCGGTATTTGTAAATCCCGCAATCAGGTATTCAAAGTTCGATATGTAAAATTTAGAATAATTGGATAAGTTATCTAATCTAACCAAAATTTTATAACAAGGCTATAAATATTAGTAAAAGTAACTCGAGAGTTTAGATTTAGAAAAAAATAAATAATTAAATATTGTAATATTGAGTTATATGTATATTACACATTATTTATCTTAAACATGTAAAATAAGTTCCGATAATTAACAAATTAATAGAGATAAATTATATGTATACTAAAAATCATTACAAAAAACTTAAAGAATATTTATAAATATTTATTTTTACCATATATGTATTTATGTATAGGTAAAAATACTCGAAATTACTTAAAATACCTAGAATATGCTAAAATAGTACTAATTAATTAAGAAAAATTCATGAAAAGTGTGGAATGGTCTAGAAATAGGCATGGCAAGCTAAAAAATAAAGAAAGAAAGTTAGCCAATAAAATTGAGCCAAATAGAAAGTGAAAAGAAAAAGAAAAAGGACACTTATCCAAACTAAATTGCAAAAGAAACCCTAAACCTCTTCTATAAATACATAATCTCCTTCTAAAATTCAATCTGGACACTAAGTGACTTAGGAAAAATATGGAGAGGTCAGAGAGAAAGGAGAGAGAATTTTTAGAAAATTTAGTAAAATATAGTGTAATTAAGTTTACATAAGAAAATGAATGCCAAAACAAAACCTAAGAGTGAGTAGTTGCCTATATTGGATGGTAGAGCCAATGCCTAGATTGGCCGATAAGGGTAAGGTAGTTGGCAGTAGTTGGAGCTAGTAACGTTGATGAGTTCTGATTTCCCTTTCAATTTTGTTTAATTTATTCAAAATATCAAACAATCATGGAAAATTATGAAATTTTGTATCCTGAGATATTTTTGTATATAGTTTTTAGGAAAAACATTGTTTTATTAAAATTGGGTCTTGAAATATATCAACTTTAAGAAATTACTAAACTCAAGCTAGTTTTCGATTTTAATTTAGATGACCTTAATGATTTAGTTTTGATCTCAAAATTTTTATGTAAACTAATTAGAGTATATATGACAATATCAAAAAATAGTTTTCTAAAGTTTTACTTAATTTTTAGGCCTTAAAATCATATATAAAAGGCAATTTATAGACTTAATTTTGTGATTTAATGTTAGCTTGTTAAAAATTCTAATTTAGTATGTAATTAAGTATCTTGATATATTATTTGCTAATGTAGAATGGTGTTTGGGGAGTAAATTTTGATTTAGTATGTAATTAAGTATCTTGATATATTATTTGCTAATGTAGGATGGTGTTTGGAGAGTTTGAGGTGTTTGATGTATGTATTATACATATTATGTAATAAATAAGTGTAAAGGAATAATATGTAAAAAGGTATATTTAAGTTAATTTTATGATTTAAGGTTAATTTGGTTTAATTTCTGGTTTAGGGTTTAGATGTTTTGGAATGTTAGTTGATGATGAGAAATGATAATTATAGTGGTGAAGATGTTAGATGTAAGCTTTCTATGTAATTTAAGTGGTAATGGATAATATGTGAAATAGGAAGATTAAATAAGCAAAAAATGTTAAGTTGAATTGGTGATATTATAATAATAAGAGAATACTATAAATCTAATTTGGAATATAAATTTAGGAATTTATATGAAAAATGTAGGTTATTTTCATATCAGAAGCAAATTTGATAATTAAATTAAAAGTAGAATATACTGTACTAACCAAAATACTGATTAGGAGCTAAAATGGAGATTTATTATACCTAAGTGCAATTAAATGAATTTTACATATTGGTTCGGGAAGGATTCCTAAGGTCTACAAATAAAAATAATAATTAGAAGCTAAAACAAAACTTAATTAAAAAATTGAAACAAAAACTAGTTAAAAACTAGCTTAGTCATAGGAAATATAAAACTTGAATAATTGAGCAAAATTATAATTTTAAACTAAAAATTAATGATTTAAAACTTATATACACACACAAATACACATATGTATGAGAGGTTATGTCAAAATATGGACAATTCTCATATTATAATCCGATTTAGAAGGAGAATTAGAATTAGGGCTAATAAAAGTATATTAAAATGTTAGTCAAAATATGAATCAAAGGTTATATTCACCTGAATAAATTGTAAGAAAAAGGTTAAAAGACATTTATGAGAATTATAAAAAAAGGGTAACTAAAAGATAAACTAGAATTCAATTCAGCATTGGACAAAAAGGAAATTCAAAACCTAACTGAACAAGAGAAGTAATCCCAAGAGACATAGACTAGAATAACTAAATATAATAAAACCCTATACTAAAGATAATAATTTAAATTATAAAATAAAATCTATCTATAGTAATTATGTATAAACTAAAACAATATTTGTATTATAGGAATTATCAATGATAGCCTGTTGCAAGTCGTACCTTAGGTAAGCAAGCAAGAATTCTAAATAAGTTTAGGATTAATACATTATTGTATTTCAGAGTACTGTTTTATAGTACTTAAAAGCTTAAGAGTATACTTTATTATGTTTGTAAATAACTTGATTGTGCGCATGCTTATGTGTATATGTTCTAGGTTTGATTATATGTTTTCGGTTTAATGCTCATGATTGTACTATTTGATTTGCGTGAAATGATTGAACTCCTTAAAATGGATTTAACTAAATATGTGACTAGTAATTATAAATCGGATACGCATGGCAAACCATTAAGGGAAAATGTTTACGGTTCTTTGACTAAATACTGACCCCTTTAGAAAGGATAGTACTAGATAGTATAATAGTTCCTTCTTCATCCTTAGTCAAATTAAGTGATAAGAAATGAGGTTGCGGTAAAGGCAGTGATTCAAAGATAGTCATGAGATGAGCGGTAATTCCATTGCACAAGTTTGTGTTTGGTTATGAGCTGTTGAAGTGTAAGCTAAATTCTTCAACTCGGATTAGAGTGGGTGTAATTTTTCTAATCTCATGATGAATTGGATAACGTCATGTGATTGTATTTATTTGTTGCATTGCATTAAATTAACCGGTTAATAACCTTGTTTATGTTCGATATATAGTTTTAAGTTTCCGTCCTAGCTTATTGAATGGTTGTTTGCTCACATTCCTATAGATATTATTACAAGTGTTAACTTGGAAGCGACATCATAACTATCCTAAAGTTAGCTATCATTAGATCTTAAGGAGTGAGGAAATAAAACTAAAGAACATATACATTTCTAAGGTTTTAGTTTTTAATTTAGAATTTTTTATTATTAAATAAAGCATTACTTAGGTAAGATTATGCTACGAAATCATGTAAACATTAATTGTAACATTTGAATCATAATATATATTTTTCATACTTTATTAAGTAAATAACTTGTTTAATTTGTAAACTATTTACTTCAAAGCGTGTTTGTCATGAATCCCTTATGTAAATTAGGTCTAAGATAATAGTTGTAAGGTCAATTTTTATCTTAGAATGATTTGCACGACGAAACTGTTACGACTTTATTACTTTGAAGTGTAACAGTATTGATGGTGATTTTTTATCTAGTTGGGCTTCAAACCTCTATAAGCTTATCCCATATATCGATAGGCCTACAATTAAAAAACATAACTAAAGTAGGCACTAGAATTGCTCTGATGCGGCTACTTAGATGCTTTAGTCGAAAGTAAGAAGAGATATTAGTGAAGATAAGCTAGGGAAGTGTATAAAAAGTTAGATGTAATATAGTTTGATGGAACTAGAATATAGATGGACTAAACTCCCATTGGCCCGTAGTTCCTCCCTAAAGGTATGGGCTACTAGGCCCTTGATATACGAGCCATCATGATCTTCTAACATGGTCAGGTGATGATGGCCTAAGCCACCTTTGAACATATTAGGGTCATTTCCCAATTACTATGGTGTAATCCATGTTGTCTCTTTACAACCATGCTACCTGGCTTGTGGGCCTTGGGTATAGCTTTTATGTGTAGTTGATCAATCGAAGAACGTTCCCTTAATGTCGTTAAGCTAAGATATGCTTTGAGCCTTCTATGTAGACTATGTTGAGTAGAAGCATTACAGATTGTGTCAATCAGAATAGTTGGTAGCCTTTTAAAATAAGGTATTCTACTTTCTCCTTAAAACTTTTATACCCACTTCGCTACCCTGCCCCTTTCCCCCCTCCTCCTCCTCCTCCTCCTTTTCTCTCTCTGTAGATGATTTGGTGTTTACATGAGGAGCTTTCATTGAACATCCATGGTTATGAAAGAGACATTAAAAGATTTTACTGCTTTAAGCCTTAATGTTAATTTTTCAAAATCAAAGATCATTTATTAGAGGAACATAAATTATGGCATAAAGTTCTTCAAGGAGAATGGAAATTTCCATTTTGAATTTTACAAAGGACTTCTAATTAACCAATGAGAAAAAATGAATGTAGCTAACTACTACCTTATTCTTGATAAGATGAAATGAAAAAATGTTATGCTTTGTTATATGTTAAGTTTTGATCAAATCATTAATGGAGGCTATTCCAACTTATTTTATGCAATAAGAAGCATTGCCAACAATCATTACGACATATTTTAGAGGTTAAATAGAGACTTTTTATGGAGGTCTATTAATGAAAAGAGAAAAGCACATCAAGTGAAGTGCAAGAAGATTATACGACTAAAGAGAAATGGTAGTGTAGGGTCGACTAATTTAAAGACCAAAAATAATGTTTTCTTAGAAAAACTTGCTTTGAATATTTGTGAAAGGGGAGCAATTTGGGTTAAATTGATCAAAATTAAATATCGTATGGATACTATCGTACAAATAAGAACTAACTTATCAATGAACTAGTCAGATGTTTGTTATGGTAATGGCTTTCTAAAGTTGGGGATTAATCAAACTATGAATAATGGTCGTAGTATTTCTTTCTAGTGTGATGATCGAGTGGGAATTGACTATTAAGAAGATATATTAATGGATCCTTATCTCAATTTGTAGAAAGTTATTCTATTATTGATGTAGGGCATAGTAATGGGAATGAGGAAATGTTGGGTTTCATCCAACTTGATTTGGTGCAAAAGTATATGAGGGTTTTCTTCTTTTTTTTGTGTGTGTAAATACTGTAGTTGAACATTATGATATAGAGGTATGCAAATGGTAAAACTTTAGTATTTTTTTCTACTCTGTCTACTTATAAGGATTTTTTTTTTAAATTGAAAATTCTAAAACTTTGTATATGATAGGTGATAATTAGGAATAGATATGGAGGTGTTTGATTGCTATGTTCATAGTTTGATTTGGTTTGGCTTGGTTCATGAGCTAAATTAAATTAAATCACGTTTGAAATAGTTTGGTTCAAATCCTTAATGCACCAAACCATTTTAGATAGTTTGATTTTTTGAACCAAGCTGCTTTAAATATGGTTTTGTTCAGTTCTGTTAGTCCTATATAAGATATTAAGGTGGGGGTGAATTGATATCTTTAAATTTTTAAAGCTTTTTCGATACACGAAAAATAAACTTTACCTTTCTTAATAACTTATAATGGTGAATAGTAATATTTAACAATTTAACACACAACAATAAAGCAAAGGAGTAAAGAAGGAGAATATCAGGTAGAGATTTTATAAAACTTCGGTCTTCTGCCTACTGCTCTCTTCCAATTCTATTGCTTGGGACTTGGTCTACTTCACCGGTACCATTCCACTTGATTCACCAAAATAAAATCACAAAGATATTATAAGTATTCGTCACACATGGACTTTACAACACTCTACTTTACCTATTTGGCTCTCTTTATAGTATAGGGTAATACAAATCTACAGAGTATAAATGTACTTGTATTAACACTCAAACAACAAATAAATCTCAATTAATTTAGCTCTTAAAGAATAACGATTGTTATATAATTTACTTCAATGGAACTTTATGAAGAAGTATCTGAAATACTTTCCGAAGAAGTATTTGAACTACTTTTTTTTACATTTTAGAAAGTATAATTTGATCTCAATATTTTTGTTTTCGCGAGAGATTTTTCTCGAGTGGTACTCGAACATTTTTTAATCTTTTCTCTTTTATATATAAATCTTACAACGGCTAAAAACTAAAGATTATCTTTACTTTCATAATTATCCAATCGTTACCTATTCAAGATAACTCCTTGGATATTTTTTAGAGGATCTCGATTATTTGAATTTAAAATATAACTCTCTTTATCTTGCTTTAATCGGATAACCTTCAATCGATAACTACTGGATTTGCTTTTGATTTGAAATTATCGAGATGATATGCTTTATGAGAAATTTCTGGATAAAACTCATATTCAAGATTTGAATTTCTATAAAATCCAATTTAACCTTATCCTTATCCATACTTGTGCATATCATGATTTTTCAAATATATTTTCTCTTAAAAAATCCCCATAGATCTTGGTACCATCTTAAATAAAACCGGATTAAGTGTATTTTTCTAATTCACCTAATCTAATAGAGCTAGGGTTTGATTAATTCGAATTTGATTTAAAGTTATTTTCAATTTTATGCTTTTAGACTTACTTTTCGAATAACCTTCTGAAGAATATTAGTCTTCTTTTTTTTAAGTCTCTGAACAAGTTTTTGAAGTGCTGTACCAATTTTTCTCATAAGAGTTTCTGAAATACTTTCTAAAGATTTTCAAACTAATCTTTTTTTTCAGTCAATTCAAACCTTTTGAATAAGTTTCTGAATGCACTTCAATTTTCGATTTTAAACTTTCTGAATACCTATATACTTGTTAATTCATTAGTTTTCTTCTCTTTTTTTGTTATCATCAAAATTTATGAGGGATATCTAACAAGTTGAAACAACCTTTATAGATATATTGTTCTATTTGATGATATTGATAGTCACTAGCATTTTCAACCAAGCATTATGTGCAAATTAAGGAACATTATGTAAGAACTATTAATACATAACATTATATCACGATAACGTTGCATCTTAAGTAATTGTGAAGGCACACGAGATTACTTAAGGGACGAGAGAAGATTGTGAAGGAAAATAAATTGACAATGGAGGATGAAAGTGAGATTAGAGACAATAAAAAGGAAAATGTACATGAGATTAGATTAAAATATCGATAGAGTTTAAAACTCAAAAAATGTCACCTTTTTTTTTTACTAAAAAGTGGTTCAATTTGAGTTTAAGTAATATGGGTTGGTTTTGTCCCCTCTCACAAAATAAACCGTGAATCGTTTGAAACATCTTAGAAGAACCAAACTAGAATATAAAAATATCATATTTTACAGATCGATCCAATTTAGTTCAATTTTATATTCACTTCGATTTGATTTTATGAATCGTCTTAGACTCAGACACCTTAAAAAAACATGGTTTTATTTGGAAACGTTGCTTTGAAGGTGTTCCATCTATAGAAAATTATAATAATAGAAGTTTAAATGCAGACATTATTTGTACAAAGATGTAGATAAGAGATAGAGATCACTATACATTTGCTTCAAGATTGTATAAAAATATGACAAATTTGGAATGTGATAGAAATAACCAGTGAGGTTTTGAGCATCTTTTGTCAAACCTTGCAAGAATGGCTACAACATATTTGCTCTTTGCATAAACAAGTTAAATTATCGGTTAAAAAGCTATCTTATAGACAATTCGATTGGATCGGAATAACCTCATTTCTTGAATGAACCCTATTAAACACGTTGGCTGATAATAGGCCTTCAATTACAATAGCAAATTTTTAGGTACATTGCTACTCGAATTTAGCGTCAAAGAATGTTGGGACTATTTTTGGTGGGAAGCTCCTACACAAGGGTAGTTTAAGCTTAATACTGATGTGTATGCTAATCCAAACATAAGGATAACTTGTAACATTTCCTAAGTAAAGAAACTCCTAATGGTAGTGAAAACTAACGGAGTGCCATAAGAGGTAGAATCCCAATCGGCAACAGTAAAAAAAGAAATTCAACTAAAGGATTGAATCTAATTTTAAGGTAAGTTTCACATCTACCATATTTTAGTGTAATAATCTTGTATTCTTTCTTTTGATGTAAATATGTTTCTTTGTCACTTTTTAATTAGTGGTTTGTATCCATAATGAATTTATGGTTACTTTCAAATATAATTTGTTAAATGCCTAAATTCTATAACGCTATCATTCAATTGTGGAAAAAAAAAATTGATATCTGTCTTATCTTGCTATTTCACATATCTAAGTGTATATATATATAAGTAATATGTTTGCAGTTTGGTGGACGTTTTGCTATATCTTGCAACTTTCCATAATTAAGAATGGTCATTCAGCAATTCCCAATTGAATTTATGGACAAGTGATGATTCTATAGTAAAATCTTACCCAGTATAGATTACGATTATAATTTAGAAAGAAGGTAAAAGAAAAGAAATCAAGCATAATCGCAAATAATAAGTAAACATGCATTTGGATTGACGGCAACTTTTGGCGATTCTAGACGGAAGCACGTTTATAGCTCGTTGCCCTTATGAATTTTGATATATATACAGTAAGAGAATGATAATTAATATATATATTTTTAGACTATATTAGTGACACAATTGGTAGTAAAAAGTTAGCCATTCTCATGACATTTCTCGTGATTATACCCCATTTTATAACTAAACTGCTCATGGCCGGGAAATGATTCTTAGGAAACAGGATCATTATTGATCATATGATACAATTTGAATTTTGGGCTTTATAATTATAATTTGAAAAAGCATATCGTTAGTAAATTTTTTTCTCATGACAATCTCCTGAAGTTTGGACATGCTATCATGAATAGACACTCTTAGTTGTGAAGATAACGATGTATTTCGTATAACATTTAATCAAGAGTATCATACAATTACTTAAGAATATAATTTTATAACATAAATATATACTATATAACAATATGCCAATAACATTTCATATAAATTTCAGCACCACATATACAAATATGATACATATCTTAGTTTTCTTTACTCAAAATTCTTATATTCTTAACTTATACGATAATTATATGTATATATATATATATATTTTTACGAACATATCTTCTCTGCCAATACAATTCACCTTCGTTTTACTTATATATCTACTTCTCAAAGTATTGCTGATGTACTGTAAATACTTTACAAGTGTAAATAGACATATTATATATAGCAAAAACATAATGGCTAGAACACTTTATATATTTTATATATATATATATGTATGTATGTGTATGTGTATGTATGGGAATATAATATTTTCTTTCAAACAATCCACAGTTGATGGTGATGGAGTAAACTATAGGTTAATAAAATGGATGAGTCTTTAAAAATTTTCATAATTCCTACGAAAACTAAGTCATAGAATTTATTATGTATGATAGGATTCCTAAGTGACAAGGAACCTAGATTATCAAACTTATACAACTGAGTGTTATTCCAAGTAAGTGGGATCAATACTTCATGATATTTTGGAGTATTGTTTTAAAATACTTAAAACTTTGATATGTTTCTACTTGTGGTTGTAGTTAGTTATTTGTATGTGTATGGTATATATGTTTGAAATTTGGTTAGCTGTAGTGAGAGCTAACCCTTATGGTATCTTTATTCTATGTATATTGTTATGTTTGGAATGTTTAAGACTAGTTGATCATCAAAAAAATGAATTAACTTGAACTTGGCATAACTTTTAACTTGATGTGCATCGTAACTCCTAGGAGAAAAAATAAGGATTATTGAGCTAAACACTAACCCTTTGATGAGGACAGCTAAAGTGGTCATTTTTATACCCTTAGTCTAATTAAATGATAGGAGAGGAGATTATAACAAAATTAGAAATAGTGGTTAGAAATTAGTATTGGGCAGAGTGTGTTTTCTATTGCACAAGTCCCGATTTAAGTTCGATTCGTGAGTATGTGACATTAAACTTCTCTACTTGAATTAAAATGAGTGCAATTTCTCTAATCTCACTATGAACCGATAAAGGTTGCTGCAACATCGTTACCTGTACATGCATTGCATCTAATTAATTTGATTGAAAACCTTGATTGTACTATGCTAAATCCATACTTCTATCTCTATCCTACTGACTGAACAAGTTGCCATTTGTTCTACTATGGTTTCTTTTGTAGGTTTAGATTAGAGCATAGCAGTATGCCCAACTTTAGATTAACAACAAACAGGGCTAGGGAATGAGAGTAATGAAGATACGACTGGATATATCTCTTTTGTAACTTTTACCTTGTTGGAAAACTAATTGGGCCTCATTGAGTGACTTAGTAGCTTTCGACTGTTAAGTTAAAACGTAATTTGATACATCCTTGGATTTGTAAAATTTTATCTCAAATGTAAACTTATACATATATTTTCACTATAGAAAAGTACTATAAGTTTGCTATAAAAGTTATTTTGAAAGATTACATAGTCAATTTTAATGGAAATCAAGCTATCGAATCTCTGATCCACAGTTGAGCCTAAGGATTAAAGGGATTGGCATGACGAATTCTTCTATTCTAACCAATCCCTACCGAGGTCGAATACTTTTTTGTTAAGTCACCTTTCATGTCGTACCGTATGATCGCTTACTTTTCTATAGTATACTGAGTTGATGATTACTCTTTAACACCGAGCCGACCAATTACTCAGCATCTTCCTTACTGAGAAGCCAAAAGAGAGAGTCTGAACTGACTAAGCCATTCCTACTTGAACAAGCCCATCCATTTATACTTTTTGTTTGCATCTTCTAACGAGCTTGCCAATGTAGCATCGTTACATATACAGTATCATGTATAGAATTTGTTGCACCAATGATTTTTTTTTTTGTATATTCATTTTTACCATTTGTATCTTGTACATTATTTTCTTAGGAAATACCTTTTTTGTCTTTTTCTTTTTAGGTAAGTTGCCTTAATTTATGATTATAAATACCCTTATACTTGTAACTATGAAAATCATTGGATCATTCTTAATACACTCTTTAAGTACTTTTTCTTGCTTATGTAAACACTGTTTATTTACTCTCGGTATCACTTTTATCCTTTTTCTTAAGTAAGGTTAGGTGGTGATAACCTCATTAAATCAATTTATGCGTCATATTGAATTGAGCCGTGAGTCTTCAAAAATTCCCTTAGTGTGTCATATCTTCTAGAGTTGTTTGTGGATTTTGCTTATTATTTCATTCTTCGTTTTTTGCCCTTTCGCACTTTTTCCTATTAATCATTTTTTAAGCTTTCTGCAAGCTTGGACCCGTTTAGCGACCGATCTTATCTATTATTAGTCATGATTTGCAATAGGTTTTATGTCAAACAAGTTTTGAATTGGATGCCCTAAAGTAATTGAGTTGAGTGTGCCTTATGTAGATTAGGTCTACAATAGCAACTTTGAGGCTAGCTTTTATATTAGAATAGTTCAAATGGTAGGACTGTTATAATTTCACTTATTTGGGGCATGATAGCAAGCCAGCCTTCTCATTTTGTTTATTTTAGAATTGTTTTAAGCCCATTCCTCTCAAGGAATGCTCCTTGCATTTCATAAGCCCCCATTTATCTTGAGAGGCTCAACTTTAGAACCAGTTTCAGTTTGTCATGGCCATCATTAGAAGAGTAGCGTTAATTTTCAATTAATTTGCCCATGGGAAGCCAAACTTACTTTAGATAATACCCTATAACACAAACAAATTGCCTGCTAACAGCACTCATCATACAATATGCTCGAGTTGAACACCTCTACTCACTTTCAAACTCTTAGACAGTGACATACAACACTTATAGACACATTTTTTTATTCGTACGAGTGTATGTGTGCGTGCGTGCGTGCATGTAAATGCGTACGTACATGTGAATGTGTGCGTGCATATGTATATGTGAAGAGCTTACACAACACTGCTCACACTCATTCGTATATATGTATATGGGTGTACATAATTCCTGGATATGACCTGTAAACCTATCATGTATGTATAAGTACTTACATCAGTAATTTTAACTTTTTAAGACTGTAGAGAATTAGTATCCTTGGTTAAATAATGAGATTAGGGAACTACTCAATAAATTGCAATCCAATAATATTTATGTGAATTGACAATTGAGCTTAAAAAGTTATACAACTTCATAATCCTTGGTATACTTAACATATTTTAAGTTTGATAGCTCGTATTCAACTTAAAATTTTGAATAATATGGTTGAACTTATCCTTTTAGACTTTTGAAAGAAGAAGAAAGATACTCTGAACTTCAAATCTTAACCTATTCCTACTTATGATAATTCTACATAAAAACTATAGGAGAGTGAGTAAATTACAACTTAGTGATATTAACTTTTGTATCATACCATAACACAACAATACATGCAAGTTATCAATCATTTAATATACAATGCAATTCATTTACCGTATATAATCCAATTACTCAGAAGACCTTCTAGATATCTTGCAATAATTGGATTTTCACCCTCTAAAGCCATAGGGTTTAGAGACAAATTCTTACATGCCAACCCGAGTTTCTAAACTCTAAGAACTCATTGGCAAGTGGTTGCTCCAACCTTAACTCCCATAGACCTAAAGTTAGTTAGTAGGACATTTCCAAATGTCAAAGAAAGTTTATGTATGGAAAACACCTCCATAAGGCCCTTTGATGCTCTATATAGTGCTAATTGTCTTCAAAGAGAGAGATGACATGTTCATTACACTTAGTGATTCCTTATTAGTCTAGTTTCATGGCAACTAACCAAGTATATTAAGCACTTTATATCACCAATTACATAAGAGCATAACATTATGTTCCATTTTAGTTTAAGTCTATCATTTAATGAAATTGGGCTAAAGACAACATCAAGCATAAGCAATTATTCCTTTATACCCCTCACATATATCAAATCTTGATAATATATAATTAAGTTAAATTTGCTAAACCTAATAAATACAAACAAGGGAGATAGTCATAAAGCATTATTCACCTGGATATGCTAAGCGCTTAACAAAAATAGTCCTTTAGGAAATACTCCATTTGCTTGAGAAAAACAGGGCATGGTCCAATCGGTTAAAGCCTTACATGTGAGTAGCTGAATTACTACCCTGAGATGATTGAATTCATTCTTCTATAAATACTAAATAAGACAATATGGTTTATGATAACTTAATTCCTTCTTGGACTCCCTCTATTTACATAATCACATATGTTTTGCCCCTTACAAATCTTCTCTCGACTACTTTCTTAATTTAGGCATGAAGTTGTGATGCTAAACAGCCTCGATGTTTCCCATAATCTTATGTGTTTTGATTTTGCAGATCATTACAAAACCGCTTATAAGTTTGGGAATCAACATAACTTTTATATTTTAATCACTACTTTTATTATGATAATTATAAAATAAAAATAAATAAGATATAGATAAGATTATTTTCAAAATGTTAGCATTTAAATAAATACACATAAAATACATAATAGATATAAAAAAGATGCCATTATGGTACAGATTAATCCAACTAGTTAGCTTGAATAAAAATGAAAAATACCTTCTCTCTAGCATCACCTTAAACATTATAGTACACCCCCCTATATCCTGTTATTAATATTAATATTAATATTAATATTTTTTAAAATCCCGGCCTCAAACGTACCCGTTTTATTTTCGGCCAAACCGAAACGCGGGGTCTTATAATTTCCACACACTATTCCCCTCTTTCTGTCCCCATATAAATACGATCCAGATCGCACATTAGGCTTTTATATTCTCTCTCTCCTCGTGCGCCAACTACTGCTTCACTTCCCACAAGCTCTCTTCCTGCCATCCCCTTGAGGTTTACGCTCTATACCCTAATTTTGCACTTTCTTCTCATTCACTGCATCGATCTCTATGATTTTGTGATCTCCTGGCGATTTTTATTAATGATTTTGCATCTTTAGGGCTGTTAGTGATTAAAACTTAGGTCTTTTTGTGATTGCGGCTTGATTTGGTGCTTATGGATGGAGCTTTAGCCTTTATGCGATTCAGATCTAGGGTTTTTGTTCCTTTGGTTACTAAAGCTTGGATTTTGATTGATTTTTTTTTTTTTAATGTGTTATTTCTCGTCAGTTTCCCTCGAAGGAAGAGTATTTAAAAATAAGGATTTTCTTAATTTCCGTTGAAACCTAATTGGTTTTTTATTTATGCTTATCTTTTTTAAGAAGGTTTTATTGTTTATTAGCTTGGAAAAAGAAGGGGGCTACATCGTTATGGACGTAGCTTGTCATGTTAAAGGTTTGCCCCTCCGTTAACAGAGAAAAGTAGGGTGAGATTATTTTTGTAGGGCGGTTTATCCCTGTGGAGGTAGCTCGTCTAATTATAGTTGTGCCCCTGTTAAGGGGAAAAAAGTGCTGCATTAGTTAACTCTTAAAGTTTGTTTTATTCATCATTTCATATGCTATTGGCAAGAGATGCACCCTTTTGCCAGAAATCTGATCCATATATGTTGAATTGCAATGGCTTTAATGTAGGCTTTACACTGTTGAATCTTTTTGGATTTTACAGTTATTAAATTGCAATGGAAGATATAGTTTATGTTGTTATGAAATTTTGTTATCTGATATTGCTCATTGATCACACTATATTTTGGTGATTATTAGTATGTTTTCTTCTCTATTACAAAGTAGATCTATTCATCCTCACCTGTTTGGTAGTACAGCATGAATATCTGACCAGGAATTATTGTGCAGAGATGGCAACGCAGGCAAATGGTGAGCCTGCTCATCCAGATGCTGTTGATGTCGGTAATGAATTTGTGAAACAGTATTATAATGTGCTTCATAAGTCACCTCAATTGGTTCATAAATTCTACAAGGATTCAAGTGAGCTAAGCCGACCTGGGCCAGATGGTCAAATGGTGTCAGTAAAGACAATGCAGGTAAGTGAGTTATGTGGAGTTGGTTGCGTTGCTATTCTCATTTTGTTCATGTATTGAGTGGTCAATGTAGGATACAATGAGGGATGAATATATGAAGATATGCACTATGTTGATGTTACAGCATGCTTTTAAGATTTTTTCATGAAGTTTGTTCAAATTGAATATAATCTCTTTACCCCAAAAAATTTGAACATTATCAGAGGACAGAGATATCAAGATCTGTACCAGATCATGTTAATAGTTGAAGTATGGCTAATTTATGCTTGTCTCTTTTCAGGGGATAAATGACAAGATTCTTTCCTTGAATTATGAGAAATACAAGGTTGAGATTTTGGCTGCTGATACTCAGTCTTCCTATGAAGGTGGTTTGCTTGTTCTAGTAACTGGTTGCTTGATTGAAAAGGAGGATATAAGGAGGACATTCACCCAGTCATTCTTTCTAGCTCCACAAGATGTTGGCTATTATGTCCTGAATGACATGTTTAGGTATGTTGGCGGTGAGCCTGCTGAGTCTGTCCCATTGGAAAACAACGATGATGAGCCCAAGGCTCTGGAAGCTCCTTTGACATCAGAGGCTGGTAAGTTAGGGCTAATCATTTATCAAATTTCTCCTGTTTTATTCTAATTTGCTTTCACTCTTCGGTCCATCTACTTGCATTGCACCTTGTCAAAATTGCAAATAACGTTTAATGTTTTTGTGCTTGCAAATGCAGAGGCAACTGATGGTATGAACCAACCTGCGGTGGAGGAAATTCCTTTGGAAGAAGCAAATCTTGCTGAGCAGCAAGTCCAGCCCAGCGAGGAAAGTGTGGAGGATGTTACTAAAGTCAAAGAAAGCATTACTGGTCCACCAGCGGATTCTGGAACAAAGGATGTCTCTGTTTCTTCTGCTGCTCCTGATGTTCAAGAAGATGCTCCTAAGAAATCATTTGCATCAATTGTAAGTGTTAATTGAAGGCTGTCAATCCAGACTTGCCATGTAACATCTTCCTCACCTCTTAAAAAGAGATTTAACATGTCTAAATGCATTACTTTGCTTCTTCAGGTGAGTGCTTTAAAGAAGAACTCTGCCCCATTTCAGGTAAGGGCTACACCTGTAAGATCTATGGTGCAGCCACATGTGTCTCCACCACCAGAAGTGTCAGCATCTAATGACAACATATCAGCTGAAAAGAGTGAAAGCCAAGCAGGTGATACATAAAATTTTTGCATGTACTTGATATTTAGAAAATAACATCAAGTCATCCTCATAGTTTATGCTAACCGTTTCAGTCAAGCGTCACTCTGTATTTGTTGGCAACTTGCCTCTGGATGCAACGCCAGTGCAACTAGAAGCTGCCTTTAAAAGATTTGGTCCCATCAAGCCTAATGGTATACAAGTTAGAAGCAGTAAGGTTGGTTGAGGAATTTTCGGTTTATGGTTGAGCTATATGTAGATCTTTTCCTATTGTGTCAATATAAATAGTTCTGTAAATACTCTCTTTCAATAGGGTTCATGCTATGGATTTGTAGAATTTGAAGCTGAGAGTTCTATGACAGATGCTCTTCAGGTATTTAATTCACCAAGCTAGTTTAATTTTTATTTTTTTTGGGAGATAATTTTGCTGTCTTCATTTTAGTATTTTGATGATTTTTTTTTTTAATACCTCTGTTTGCTGTTTTATTCATAAAACTAGACATCTATTTTGCCTTTTCAAGTTCAGTAGTTCTAAGAACATACGGTAAATGTGAACAAAAAGAGGCAGTAATAGATGTCAATTTGAATTCCAATGAAGATCATCTTTAGCTTATGTCTATGTATATACATAAAATAAATGTAGCATTTTGTTTAAAAATGATAATTTCTAGGCATTAGGAATGCTTTATTTCTTGGCAAGATAATTCACTAGTGCATCTGCCAAAATATATCTCACCATAGGTTTCACGGGACTGTTTCATACTGTTAAGAGGATGACAGTGTGGTTCTGTTGTCTTCTTAATAGTGTGAAATAGTCCCAGGAATTCCTGCTTGATTTTTTTTTCTTCATTAACTGTACATATTTTAATTAGGGTCACTTTTTTCCAATCTTGCTGTTCTCTGCTATATACATGTTTACTTTTGATTTAGGATATATTTCTTTGCTATCTGCCATTATCTCTCTTTGATGGCATAAGATACTGAGTTCTTAATATGCTTTTCAATTCCTATTATGACATCATCTGATGTGTGATTACAGGAAGCTTCCATTCCAATTGGCAACCGAACAGCTCACATTGAGCCACAGAAACGAGGCAAGTCCATTATTCTGAATACTGGAATCTGCTGATTAGTTAGTCAAATGATAGGCATGAAGTTTTATAGCTGAAATTAGTGGTATATCTGAGATTGAGTATGATTGATCAACTACTTGGTCATTTTCCAAACTTCACTTCCATTATCTGGCATGTAAAATTTTTGGTTGTCTGAGTTATTTTTCATTTAAAGGTTAATAAGTTCATTGTCAAGTATATATACTGCTTTATGTCCTAAAACTTATTGGTTGGTTTCAAATATATATCTTTACCTATGTGCTTGTTTTGAAACTAATTATTTATCAAGAGAAACTCACTAACCTTGCCCTATCGTCATCATATTTCTACCATATAAGATACTGATTAGACCTTATTATTTAGGGAGGTGAGTTGATACTTTCCCCTTAGGTTCAATAACTGTGTTGAATTTTCATAATCTAACCTTATGGAGAAATCAAATAAATGGATCATTTCTTCTCCCAGTGACAAGGATAATTATTGTTGTTTCCCTCCCCCCACTTTCATCAGATGGGAGTGAACGCAAGCCAACACAAGGTAGGGGTGGCTTTCGCAATGAGAACTTTAGAGGACGTGGTAACTTTGGTGGGGGACGTAACTATGGAAAGAATGACTATGAGAAGAGGTCTGAGTTTTCATCCAGACCTGGCAATGCTGCAAACGGAGGAACTTACCAGAATGGTGGAGGAAGAGGTCCACGTCAGACAGAAAAAGCTCGATGATTTAGGGTTTATGCTCTATGCGCTTTGAATAAACAATTTTCACTAGTTATTATAGGGAGATTCAATGGCGGCTTTTGGATTTACTTATCTATTTTAGAGTAATTACTCTCTGAATTTTTTTCTTTTATGATTTTTTTTTATAATATTTATCAGGGAAGGAAGGCACACCCCTTTTGTAACAGAATAATCTTAATTTGACTGCTTTAATTTTTTCACCTCCACCTCTTTTATCTTTTTAATCTCACCTGTTTGACTTGCTTAAGTTATAATGATTTTTGTTTGTTGCTCAATTCGATCCTCTTCATTCCTTGTGTTTCTTTTGGTATCATGAACTTGTGCTTGTGCTTGTGCTTGTGCATTGTTCTGTCTGGGATCTCCAGGTTAATTTTTGCTGGTGGTTTTGTTCTAAGTTGGGTCGTCTTTGTGTTATTCAATTTGCACGTGGTGTGTGTCCTCTTCTGTGAGGAATTGGACATTTTTTATTTTTTTTCCCTCCCAACGTTTATTTATACTTATGCATATATTTGTTTAATACTGAAAAAAAAAGAATAAAAATTAAGGTGCGGATTAAGCGGCGTTGGGAGTGGGTGTATTGATTGGTAAAAGTTTTCCTTATTTAGGGGCTTATCTTGGATGCGGGTTAATTAAGATTGTTCCCTCTAATGGAAATGTACCTTGAAGGTAACATGTGTATGCAATACATATCCCATATATATATGTATATATATACATATATATATTACAGACTGGATAATGCTGACCCTGAGGTTATTGTCCACAGTTTGTTTTTGTAGATGGCCTGATTTTGTAGATGGCCTGATGCTTGCTTGATTTGGAGTAATAAGTGAGCAAAGCGACTAATGGTGTCCGAT
Source organism: Lumnitzera littorea (assembly GCA_024138015.1). Lineage (NCBI taxonomy): Eukaryota > Viridiplantae > Streptophyta > Magnoliopsida > Myrtales > Combretaceae > Lumnitzera > Lumnitzera littorea. The sequence goes on along the minus strand of JAMXBB010000006.1, from coordinate 38,546,857 downwards.
TGCCTAGTGTTAAAATCTCGTTCACCACCTAACACTAGAAGAGAAAGGTTCATCTTGTGTTGAATAACCTTTTTTGGTAAGTACCTTTCGTCCACGAGGTAACTAGTTGCACCATGTCTCCCCAGGGGTAGTAGTCTTATTTCGGCCCAACCTTTTTCTTTCCCTCCTAATTACATTATGATGACAAACTTGTCATTTACTAATAACCCATTAACATCATGGACTACAATGCATCTCGATACGACAACAATTGATTGTAACTGAAGCTTGAATAAACCAAAGTCCTGGTTGCCTGTTATAAGCATGTTTATTTGAATAAGTATTTTTCCCCCTAGGATCATCTGTTACATAGTGTTGTCAAACGATGGTAGGATCTTGATGGTCAGAATCTCAATTAATTTTTTTTTTTAATATTTAGTGAAGTCTAACTGGGGGTTTTGTGTTTTATGGAAAACCTATTTTCAATTTTTTAAAAAAGGATTTATTAGAATAAAAGATTTGCAATTATTAAGTATTATAAAATGATTGCAGACTAATAGCTTATACCGGTAAGAGATCGTAGCAGTGGCATGCTGCTAGTGCTGTTGTTAGTTAGTAATCAAGAAAAATGTTACATTTCATTTTACGTAAAACCATTATCAGCTACGTGTGGGGAGATATTCACCTTTCACCTTTAGCTATTGCTAGAAGTCATCAATAATCATCGTCATTTGAGATTATTAATAATAATAGTAAAACATTGAATGTAACTAGGCATGAGTAAGTATAGAATAGGTAAGATATAAATCGCATTCTACCTTATGTACAACAAGCATGGATACGATTTTGTCTGTTTTGGTTTTCCCTTCAAATCAAACCAAAACTAAAAATATGATTTAATATTTTAAAACTTTGAACCAAGTCAAATTGCTATTCTGTTGAGGAGTTATCCATGTTGAAGGTTTTAATCCCTCTCTTTTTGTTAATGACTTGGTATTATCTTTAAAATTTTTCGAACCCTTTTTTTAATTTAAAGATGTGCAATAGATAAAAATGTTAATAAATAACAATCTTAAACCCATTAAACCTCAACTTGGTTTAGTTTTGTTTCTGGACTAAGCCATTTTTTTTTTAAATTTAAGAAAGTATATTATGCATAACATATAATTTAATTTGAAAAATACTAAATTCATTTTTCAAAGTATTATGTTACAACAAAAGAACGTTTTAGTTACAAGTAAGATATTATTATTTTTTGAAAATATCTTAGATTTGTGTTACAATTTGGTTTTGTTTATCCATTCGAACTAATAATAAATTTTCAATTTATTTTTAGTTTAGGAATTTTTTGAGAGCAAATAGTAAAAAGAGTCATATTCTCGATTTGGTTTAGTTAGTTTGTGGATTGGTTCAATTTGGTCGATTTTTTTCTCACCTCCACCCAATATAAGTTCTCAGAATTTGAAATCAAAACCTATCTTATAGAGACATTATAAAATCTATCCCACATAACTTTCTAGATAAAAGTGAGATGACAAAACAAAAGTGAGGAACTAACTCGTATATGAAGAAGACACATCCTTCACTTGTATATACATTAAGATCATATATATCTTTGAGTTTATAAAAGTGAAATTATAAATCTATATCCCATATAACGATTTAGATAAAAGTGACCTGATAAAACAAAAGTGACAAATTAACTTGTCTATAAAAAAGACTTGTATATACTTTAACTAGTGAACTTACTTAAAATATATAACTCCAAATACATTGCACTAAGTTTACAAGTATAACATCCAAAGAAGAATATAGGAATAAATGTAAGGTTAGTAGTGAGGACAAACTGAGACAAAAAAAAGAAGTTAGAAAATAAAATGAGATAAGAGAGAGATGAGAGAAATGAAATAGGAATTAATTTAGAGTTTTTTTTCTTAAAATAAATGGATGAGGGTTTTTTTTTTATTATTATTATTTGTTTTTCCTCTATACATACTATAACCTGTAGGGAGGGAGGAATCAAATTTGATTTATTCTATCGAAAAGTTAGTGTTCATATCGTTAGAGTGCAACGGTTTTGGCAAGGTTATAGTTTCAATGTTTATTTCCTTTTTTTTCTTTTCTGTTTTTTTTTTTCTTTTTGTTAGAACCTAGAAGGTAGAGACATAACATATTTTTACATTTTGTTTAATAATTTTGGTACAGTAGGTAAAGACTATCTTGAAATTTGTGCTGTGTATAACTTAAGGTAACGATTTTAAGATAAGTATATGGTATAGAGATGTTATATTCATATTCTATTTTGTGGGAGCGGTAGGTTTTGAAATATTGTATCGAGAACCTCATCTTATGATCTTCGATATCCATACCAAATTTGCCCGATCAAGCAAAATAAAATAAAGATGGGACAATAGGGTTATATAGTCAACCCTATCATAACATATGTAAAAAAAAAAAACAAATCTCAAAAAATTCTTTTACCTGATACATGCTACTTAAAATAAAAATAGCTTTATAGCATGTGTATCAATGAATCAGTTTCAAATCCCCTATCCTTCCAAATCGAAATATGTTAGGGATAAAAAAAATATTAAAGTGACACAAACGTAGTGATTGTATAATAAAGCTCATGGCTATCAACATCTTATTAGATTGGAATTCTCAAGCTTAAGTTAAGCCTGTGGCTGTTATACGCGTTGGGTTTTATAATGGAAAGGGGCTTATACATGGACAGTTACGGGCTATTATGTTTTAAATTTTAATGGTCTCGTCGCATTGAAATTATATTATTTCTTATTTAATGGTGGATAAATTTACAATTAAAAAATAATGGTTAATTAACGTAAGGAGATTCCCCTATAAAAAAGAAAAAAAAAAAATCTAATTTCGAAATAGAAATTTTTAGTTTTAAAAAGTCGACATCTTTTACCTATACCCGATTAGAAGTCATGAAATAAAGTAAGGCTAGATTTCGCAAGTAAAATTGACATTTTCTATCGGCTAGTGGTTTTATGACGTGGTGTATTTTTCTATTTTGTGAAAGTACAAATGTATTAGCTGAGGGGAAAACTATAGAAATCCAAAACAGACTTAATCATCATGTCAGAATTAAATTTTGTGAAACAACATTATTCTAGATTAAAGTGTTTTGTGTTTAACAATGCGGGTTATTTAGCTCATGTGACATGGTTGCAAATTCAGCCGAACATTTGCGCTTTTGTAACATCCGTAGCGATTAATCTAAATCCTAAGTCGTTATGGTAATTTCAAAAAATGAATAATAAAGGAATGATGATGGATATGATATAATTAACGCTTACAGTTCATTTAGTAAAGACATCATTTATCTTTTTGACAAGAAAGACGAGGAAGAGATGGGAAAGAAAATGAGGCAAAAAAAAATTATAAATTCTCTTATTGGATAAGAAGGCGAAGAAAGTAGAAGAAAAGCCGGTAAAATGTCTACAAGCGTTTTATTTAGTTTACTTGGTGAATAATGAGTCTGAAGATGTCAGGATCGTATCATTTTGGATGCATTGGGTATGGATTCGTTCCAACAAATTCGGCCTGTCTAACAACTTCTTTACAATATATTGAAAGTGGTTTCCTCTATCCCATTAGTTATAAATATTTCAAATGATTAGAAATTATAACGTAATATATTAGATCCTTTTATGCCATATTACAATAGTTGTTACCCTTTTTTTTTTTTTTTTTTAATAATTTATGTTGAATTAACTTTTAAGGTAGAGTGAAAACGAAAACAAGACATTGCCTATTTAGCTGGGCGTTCTTTTGATTTTGAGTTAATCCAATTACTTTTATTCATAAAGTAAATTTTGCATTTTATGTAATCAATGTATATTTTTACTAGTATGGATATGAGTTCCTATATAGGGCCGTACAGGGTATTTTCGAACATAAAACTTATAATTTACCTACTAGTTCCATTATGGTTCTAATATAAAACTAATACAAGTCATAAGGTTTAGTTTCTATTATATAAAAATACTTCAAAACAAAATTTATTTTAAATGCTGATTTTTAAAGGGTTTATGAAATTCTTTAAAATATTAGTCTTTTAATGAGATTGATCTTGTTCGATTTTCCCATAATTGTTAAAATACAAAAATAATAACCTATGAACCTTATTATCACTAAAACACTAAATTATCTCCATATTCTTATATATATATATTTCCACAAGTAGTAGCGCAGTAGCTCTTCGATCAAGATAATCCGGGGTGGAAAATTGAATGCCATAGTTTTCAAACTGCACCGGTCAAAATCGTGGACTAAAAAATTTTCATCGGGACAATAATGGAGCCATCTCTCCTCAGTAAGCACCATGGTACAATGTATTCTCTCGTTTATATTTTTATGAAATAAAAAATCGATATATTTTGGATTATATTCAAAGTTTAGATAGGAGTATAAAGAAACAAAATCGACTTATAAACTATTCAAATTCAGATAAATGTTTGTTTAAGTTTGATTAAATTATAATTGAGTGAACTCAAACTCGATAAGTTTATTAAGTTGAGATTGAGCTTAAACTTACTTGGTTCAACGAGTTTGTAAGTTTAATTTGGCTTGAATATATATATAAATATATATATAAATATTATATATGGTTTTATTGGGTTTGAGTCAATTTTACTTTAATATCAACTAAAATAAAAGCTATACAAATTTTTATATTATTGAGTCTAACAAATTTAATCAAGTTGAATTGAAGTTCTGAGTTTGGATCTTGAATTTTCTAATTCAAATTAAGCTTGATCTTAATATTGTTGAACTTGATCCTATTATTTATACCCCTAGTTTTTGGACACAATTATTTCGATGAATGCATCATTAAGATTTGTTCTTATGCCTATTATAAAATTTTAAATACTTTTTATTTGTTTCAATTTTTTTTTCTAATTAATATTCAAAATAGAAAAGGGATACTTTATTGCATCACGGTGCGCCAATCGTGACTGCGTATTTCGTGAGGCAAAGTATGGCAACGGCCTTTGCTAACTCGATGCATAAATAAGTCCTGATCACTTCATTCACCACCTTCCCCTGCTTTTAAGATTCAAAAATAAAAAAGAATTGTAAGGAACGGCCCACTGATAATATAGAGGACCGGCTCCTAAGTAAAGTAACAAGTGGGCCGGCTCCTATTTAAGCAACGAGCTTTTATCCTAAAGAGCAGTTGAGGAATCTTTGACGTGGGGAGCTCCTCAAGAAACCTGCATTAAGATGCCCAAATCTGATATATATCTTTAAATTCTTTATAATAATTGATAGGTTTTCATGATCCACAGTTTGGAAGCTTTACCATTTTTTTTTTTCATAGTAATTTTTTCGATAATCAAGTGAGAAAAGATAGATAATTATCAACAACCGATTTATCACAATTTTCATGGGATTTAAATATTATATCATTGTATTCTTGTTAAGGTTCAGATGCTTTACTTCTTCCTATCAATTTAAATAAAAAAAAAGTATTATTTTATAGATATTGGTAAAACAAGTTATATAATATTATAATAACGATAAAAGTTTATATAAACACTTCAACCACCCAAAAAAGTAATTTAATAAACGAAAGAATTCTTTAAATTACTGCATTTATTTTATATTAGTATCACATCTGCATATATTTTATATCACTATAACTTATGGCATCGTATTATATGATGTGAGGAGCTAGAAGGGGTCCCGGGTGGTGCACATTACAAAAGCCACCTTGCTTGAACTTAGATGTGTTTTTTAATTATCGCATTCATGGACAATGGACGACACGACATCACGTGTATGTCTTTTGCCTTTGTCTTGTGGACAATGTATACGTGGCACGCACGCAATCGTGTCCGAGAATCTTTGAATTCTACGTCAACATCACCTGACGCGTATCTCTTAAATCATTAATTTGAGATCGGTTCACTTTTCTCCCATGGTTACTAAATCAACGTACCTTTTGCCCACTTGGTAAGTGGCACCCACTGCCAACCAAACGAAAATTTCCGTAACCTATTTTGTGAATAGTAATTAAAATTTAAAGATATTTGATATTTTTAAATATTGTAATAAATTATAATGTAGTATGGTATACTAAATTAAAATTTTAGATTTACTTTATATATCTATATTTTTACTCTTAACATTTTATATAGTTATTTTATTTTTTATATACCTATATTTTATTTTCATCATAAGAAAATAACATATATTATTAAGGACGAAATATATATAACTCGAGTCTTAGACCAAAGAATTTCAGAGTTTCTCGCTCCTTTACATGCTCTTAGGCACCAAACCTCCCTAACAAATCTATAAATATATAAGTACCTTGTTGTTTAATCTTTTTAGTAAACATAAAATATAAATTACTCAAAATTCAAAAAAAAAAAAAAAAATTTCTTCCCACACTTTCCCCTACATGATTCGACCAAATACTCGACAATTGCATTAAGTTCCCTGAGGATGGATTATACTCACTTGTATTGAAGCAGTGATAACTTCCTCCTACATGCCATTAAGATATTGCAATATTTCAACATAGAATTGGTGATACTTTTTAGAAGAAGTGCGGCAATTTTTGAATCAGTATATATTTCAACATGCAATAAGTTTCTTTATAATAACATCACCTCCAATAGACCATTCATAATTCCGTTGATAAAATATCGATTTTACCTACTTTCTTTGCAAAGCCAATGACCCATTTGTCTTGACTATCCCTTATCATCTCTCTAATAGTTACATCCTTAGTCAATAATATTACTGAGCCACATATGTTCAATTTAACCCATCCTTCCATTGGTGTTTACCTACTCAAATTCCTTAGTTCAAATTTGTATATATTGAGCCGAGTGTTCATGAACCAAACTTCTAATTACAAAATTTGCTTTAAACTAATTTCGAAGCCTAAAATATCTCTCACTCTTGGATAATCACAATCTTTAGATTATATAACAAAAATATAGAAGTTTGGCGGTTGTAAATTGATGAGCTCCTTTTTCATAATAACATAATTATTTTTGATCCGTTGCAAAAGGGCTTGATTTGGTTGAAGTTCTTCCTAAGATGAAATTTCCTAATATTCATATAAATCCCTTATGTCAGCATAGTCACGGAAGATATTTTTCATATCTTCATTTGCCTCATTATCAACCTAAGTCTTATTCTGAACCAACTCCTTGGCAAGAGAAGAGTAATTAAGCCTTTTAACTGGCACATCTTTTGTTTGTAAACTTATTTTATATTTGGATTTTATCGAATTAGTTCACAAAACCTTCCTCCCTTTTTAGTTTCTAGAACCTTTCACTGTACAGGCTTGGTTTCTCATGTCCAAGATAATTAAACCAAGTCCTCTCAACTCCTTTGACTTAGCAATTTTCTCCTAGCTTACCTAGTATACTCTTTCTTTATCTCCTATGTCATTCCAAAGGAATTTTTTAATGATTTGTGTCATTTAGTAATTATCCTTTGTGGCAACTTTCCTATTTGCATATAATAAGTTGATAGTGCCTTCGGTACTAGCTTAACTTGGATTATACATTTAATGCTTAGATTTTTCACTTGCCAACAACTATGCTTTAATTGTGCCTTCTTGATTATGAAGTTTAATTGAGCTTAATTAGGATCATGCTTTAGGGGAGAACCTAGATATTTACTAAGATACAACACTTCTTTAAACTTTGAACAATATGCTATTTCCTACTAAGTTTACGGGGTTGTGTTTTCTAAAAGTTACACCATAAATTTCTCATATTTACCTTTAGGCTAGAAAGATCTAAAAACTCAAAGATTACTTTTAGAATTGTTTGTGCATTCTCCTTATTTGCTTTAGCAAATAAGATTACATCATAAGCAAAACAACGTTCAAAAATTTTAAATTACTTCCTCCAAGTTTGAAAGGCTCTCACTTAAATCAACTTCTCTCTCAAGAAGTTTACAGAATTTTATGCTAAGAAATAAATAGATAAGGGGATGAAGGTGTCACGCTCCGAACAAGAAGAGTCATAACAGTTCCGCCGTGTAAACTAATCTAAGATAGAAGCTGATCTCACAACTTCTATTGTAGACGTAGTTCACATAAGGCGCATAACTCAACCAGCTTGAAACGTCTGTTCTGACACCCGTTATTAACCAAACATGTGGTAGAGCTTTTACAAGTTACTTATTCTATACAACCTACTGTTTAGTATCATAACAGTATTTAAACAAACATTTCACGTCCAAAGGTAAAGTTTACAATCAGAGTTTGTTAAAAA